>JAZBHA010000383.1:50246-73716 GCA_037464855.1 Iselma pallidipennis | reverse complement strand
TTGTTATTAAAAAGTTGATCGAAAAAAAAAATAATTTAGAAGATCAGTGGACCCTCAAACACTATTTGGCACCCAAAAGCTCATTGGCTCCGGGGCAAATCTCCACCATATCCCCCTAGTCCAGTCCGGCACTGCCCTGCAATGCAACCCTCCTACAGTTTTCTTGCCCCTTTGTCTTGCTTATCTGACTTACCGTATTGCACCAACCCTGATTTTATTTATACCCATATTTAATAATGGATTTCATGAAAATCAAGTAGGTTGATGGTGGCGGCGGCACCATAATATGAATTATATTCACATAGTCATGACATGATTTAAATCGCGGACATGTTTGTACGTATGTATGTATGTGTGTATGTATATCTATCCATATACTTATAACTCATAACAAATAGATAAATGTTGGTTTTTTCGTTGTTGTTGATGTATTTTCTTCATTTTTTTCCATGTATGTAGGTACATACATACGTGTGCGTGTGTGTAAGTACATGTATAGACGATTCGACTCACAGCATCATTATTTTTATTAGTGGATAGTTATGTTAGTATGACGTATAATAATAGCTGTTCTTAAAGAGTTAAATACAAAAAGGGGTGGCACATATATGTGGGTGGTGTATATCTATACGTACCTATATACACATACATACATGGATATATCTTTAACAAGAGCTAAAGTCATTGCCATTATAATTGTGGGTGTTTATTATGAAAATTTCGATAAGTCTTTAAAGACAGTTAACACGATTTCTTAATTGAACTTGTTGTTGCTGTTGATATTTATTAACTATCCAGCTCGAAGGACCATTTTATTATATTATACAATAGTTAGAGATTCTTGTTTTGTGTGTGTGTGTGTGTTTTTTTTTACATTTTTTTGGGGCATCAAAAGAACGAGAACAAGTTCTATGGACTATTATAGTAATTATTCATTTATTGAAAAAGATGGCGTTCATATGGATATCTTAATTAACCAGCAGGACTTTCGCGGCTGATAGGTGGAAATAAACAAGTTTTCCCATCTGTTTAAAATCTATATAGGTACATATAAATATATATGTATGTGTGAGACGTGTGTCGTTTTGATGCTGTTTTATTGAATAATTTATGTTGTGATTTATTTTCTATTTCACACAAACAAACACACACACACACACACACATAAACACATACACTAATAATAATATGAGCAGTATAGTAGTAAACACACAAATCAAAAGATGGTCCTTTTCTCGTCTCGGAAAAAAGGACGCAAACTAATTAATTTTCTGTTATTTTTGTGGATTTTTCTTAATTTTTTTTTCTTCTTCAAAAATTATCATTATTCAGGTTAAAAGTTTTGGCATCCGTACAAGTACAAGTTGTCCTTTTTCGTCGTCGTCCTCTTCGCGTACTTTGGTTCTAAAACGTGCTCGTTTTGATTGATGTCCCGTCCGCATTCATTTGTTTCTGTTTATCATAATTAATTAGCAGTTTTTCGTATGCCTATCTCACTTCATTACATTGTTACAACAAAAATGTTGTATGTTGTTGTTGTTTTTTTTGTAAAGTAGTTGTATGTGTATGTGAATATACTTATTTTTACTTCTATAGGTAGTGGAGTGAGTGAGATCCGTCCGGGCCTATCAAATTTTACGACCATTCTGTTTTTGGTAACAATTCGTATATAAGTAGTGGACTATCATCATTATCATCATCATCATCATTATCATCGTCAACATTACTTTAACATCAGGATATTTAAAAACATTAATTGCGCGGGAAAAAACCAACAATCACTCATTTTTGAAGGGGATTCCTGTAGTGACTTCAATAGTACATCAAACAACCAACCCCTATTGATTTCTAATAATTTTTCCATCACACATTCACTTACATCTCCATTTTTATTTTATACAACCTGTAAGCAATTTGGACTAATATCAGATTGTTAATTGGCCATTTCGAACATGACTGTTGTTGAAAATTGACAAAAAACTAGTAAAACAGCTGTATATAGGTAGGTATACGATACAATTCCAAACAAAGATAGATAGATATCGACAGATAGAGTGAATAAAATATCCAAAAACACAAATGATGATTCGCAATTGTCACCCGTAATTCATTAGTTGATAATGATCGTTTCTTGTATGTTGTGTATTTAAGAGAAGTTGGACTTGTTTTGGGGGGGAAAAAACAACAACAACGAAAAAGACAAAGATACGAACAGAAACAGAGACAAATTGTTCAACGATAAATAAAGATAGATAATGGTACGGTGTAGGAGGGGGGAGATAATAAGTGGTCGTCAGTTTTTGGTGTGTTCGGTGTATGTATGTGTGTAACTCTTGCAAACAGTGGCCCCCCGGGCCAACAAAACTCCGCCTATTCTCCGGTAGGACAAGCATCTTGTTGCCGCCGTCTCTGTTTTTCAAGTATGTAGTTTTACACACACACATACACATACACATTATTGAACACAAAATCAAATTAGTGTCGGATGAAATTTGTCAAAATTTGACATTTTGACATTTCGTCATCATCCAAATTATTGTCGACAGAGGAGGGATGAAAGGAGCCCTTTGTTTCGCTGGTAGTGGTGGTGTTGTTGTTTCTTTATTTTGGTCTTTAATACACAAAATCTTTTCAGACTATTTCACACTATATACACACATACACACATACACAAAAGCAGTCCCTTTAAATAAGAACAAAAGGGTGGAAGGTGAGAACATAAAAATATTGGGCAATGAAAAGTCCTGTCGTTAAAAACAAGAATATGGTGTGTGTGTGTCGGCAGAATGTGTTCTTGGTTCAACATTTACATAACAATTTCTAAATCAATAAAGAACCGATCATAATAACGCCGCCATTGCCGCCGCCGCCGCCACCACCACCATACAAAATAATTCCCGGAAACGGTTTTTTTCTCCTCTTTACATACATTTTTTTTTTTTGCCAACACTCTGAACATAACTAGAGAGTGAGAGAAAATATGAATGGTGTGAAATTAAAGCCCCATGTATGCAAATACACACATGTCCCAACTATGGGTTGTTAATGTCTGCATAGAGCAATGGCGACCATATATCATCTAACCTATGTCATATCCTCATGTGTAATAATATAACATAAACATTTATATATATCAAGTGGGCTAAGAATGTCAATTGTCTAGAGTCTAGACAAACATGCACAAGGGGGGCGAGAGAGAGGAGAAAATCGAACCATTTCTATGAAAATTTGTGGGAGACTTTAATAGGTGATTAAGCAAGAAACTTGACTGAAATTAGACATATAAATTTGAGTGATTTAGAAGTCTGAAAGACCAGGAAAAAAAGGAAAAATAATCAAATTGTTTCTAAAAGGACAACGCTCTTGTTGTTCCATTGAAAAACCCACTAGAAATTAATTTAAAATAATTTATGATACTTTACTGTTTTACCATTTTTTTTGCATTATTTCACGATTTTTTTGGAATAACTATTAACACAGCCTACTACTACTACTACTACGAGTCTTTTCTCCTATTCTCCATTAATAATAATTTAATTCGTAGAAGTAATTTGATGTAATTCTTCTATTCTGTGTTCATAATGAAGTCAACAGAAATCTGTATCAAAACAGCCTCTATTATAGTACAGAAAATTTGATTTTTTAATATTGGTCATACTGAACAACATAATCTCAATGGCGCGTTTTATTATTACACCATCTGTTCGTGCAGAAAAGTATTATAAACGTATAAGTTCACAAAAATTAATAGTACCTATTATTATTACATATTATAATTGTTGTAAGTCTATTGACTATGAATTACTGAATCTAATTGTAATGTAATTAGAACTGTATTTTTTCTCCTTAAAGTAGCTGTTCGGGTAATTGTAAAACGCACCGATTTAGTTGTCAATATCAGCCTGAACAACTGTTCTATTTTAAAAGACATAAAAAGTAAAAAATAGAACAAAATCGTGTAAACAATTCGTTTCTTAAAGCCGTATTGTCGGACTTGTCCTTTAGAAAACGCGCCACTTCAGATCTCGTTTTCTAATTTGGACGCCTGCGACAAAACCATGCTCTATGAAACTTGTTTATTATACATTTCTACTGTTCTACCAATTTTTTTTGCATTGTTTCAACTCTTTTTTACAAAAAAAAAAAACAAACAACCTACTGTGGAGTCTTTCCTGTTATTCCCCATTAGATGATTTAATCGGAATTTTATCAAAAATCACCAAATTAACTTAAATAATAATAATAATAACACAATAAAAGATAAAAATATTGTAAAGTTGAAAAATTATCGTCTATCTTTGTCTAATATTTTTATATATTCTACATATTTATAGTCCAGTCCAAATGGTGGAATTAATTTATCTCTTGTTGCATTATTAATAATACGAATAATAAAAAATGACACATCATCGTTTTTGTTGGTTTTTTTTTTTTTGGGTTCCACCGAGGAGAGTTGTTGTGGCCTCGGAATATTTTATTATACTTATGGGAATTATTCATTTGGATTTGTTGAAGTTCAATAGATTCTAATAATAATAATAATAATAATAATAATGATAATGGTAATAATTGAGGAGGGAGGGTGATGCACCAACAATCGGACCAGTTTCCATTTTTTATTAATTAACGTTTTGTTTACATAATTTATTTAATTCACAACCTTTTGCCGGCCAATTTGTTTAATTAATTTATCTGAATGGTTCGAATTAATTATTATATTTGATCATAATTGTGCTGAAATACAAAACAAAAGATAGGCGAAAAAACGGTCTGATAGACAAAGAAGTGAATAGAAACTATATAATCACAGTTATCAATCAATATTTTTTTTTCGCGGTTTTTTCCAGTTTTGATTTCGACAATTGATAAATGTAGGTATAATTTCAAGAATTTATTTGATTGTGAATTAAACAAAAAAAAAAACTATCCTGAAAAAATCCCACTGTTATTGTGTCTGTCATCTATTAGAGAGAGAGAGAATCAATATTGAATTTTCATGATCAATTTTGTGGTTACACATCAAATTATTGAACGATCAATCAAATTGTGGTTGAATATTGATCGATTTTTATCAAATATAGATGTTTAGTTCAAACACCACCATCACCACCACCACCACCAATGATAGTAATTGCAGGCGGGAAAAAGATGCAATTGTGACATTGATGGCGAGACCACAATAATAATAATAATAATAATAATAATAATAATAATAATAATAACCCGCAAGGGTGGCCGCAACAGGCCAACGGGAGCGACGACCCCGCGGACCCTAGTCAACCGCTGGAGGGGGCTAACTACCCCCCCAGTGTGGAAAATTAGTTAAAAATAAAAGAAATCATGCCTCGGATGCTGGTGAGGAGGAGGCTGCCTCTACCAGTGGGACAGCACAGCCTATAGCTGGGACAAGCGGAGCAAACGGCGCTGCCCAGCGAACTGGTACCGTAAGGAACGCAACCAACATCTCTGGTGGAGGACACATGACTATATCCGCTGGACGGTTGACCAGCCCTACGGGTAATAGGGAAACTTCCAGTGGAACCGTAACAGCAAAAAGAGTGAAATGGAGCAGAGAAATGAACAGAAACGTAATAAAAGCCTACCTGCGTATTAACGAATGTCGAGATGATCCACTACCAGGCTGGAGACAGAGACTGCTAGTTGAGTTTTCCAAAATATACCCTGATATGACACTAACTGAACAAAATTTAGCCGACCGTAAAAACATAATCATCAAAAAACGATATATTACTGAGACCGAGGTCGACGAAGTCCGCCGAGAAGTTGCCAATGAATTACACAACGCCGATCTGCAACAAGAGTTACAACCCGACGCTGCTGTTCCCGCAGCACCTGCAACCGAAACACCGGAAGAGCCAATACGGACCGACAGACTGCTGCATTACTTGCAGCTATTCTGTAACACTGATCCCTTTAGCAGACCATTTATCCCAAAACTTATATTCAACAGGTTTACCATCAAGCATATAGGGACAGTCAATAGAGCAATCACAGCTATACTGAATGATGTCCCGCATCTGAAGGACATACACACTCTGATCTACGCTGCTGCGGCAACAGTGGTCGAGCTCAATGGGCAACAAATCTACATGAAAACTCCGGCAAAGAAGACTGATAAACACGAACCGGCGTGGAGAACACGTCTGGAAAAGAGAATTAACGAATACAGGACAGAAATTAACATCATAAACGAACATCTCAACAATAACACCAGCAGAAAAGTTAAATATAAAATGAACCGAATATTTAGTAAAGCTCTGAGAAACAATCGAGAACTTAATACCAGAGAAAAAATACTTATCTACCAGGACGAACTGAGACAGAAGCTCAAAGTTAAGGGAGCGAGGCTACGAAGATATAACGAAACCTCGAAAAGGAAACAACAAAACCGACAGTTCTTAACTAACCAGAAATCGTTCTACCGTACCCTAAATGGTGCGGGAGGCGCCGACGCAGCAGCACTCGACCCAAAAACCGCGCAGAAATATTGGGAGGAAATCTGGTCAAAACCGGCTAACTACAACCACGAAGCGGGGTGGCTTCCTGAGGCTAATATGAATCAACTGCCGATTATGGAGGAGGTATCCTTTACAGTGGATGATGTCAGAACCTGCCTGAGTAGGTCTCCAAACTGGAAGGCACCTGGACCCGACAGAGTACATAACTTTTGGCTGAAGAGGTTTACTGCCTTGCACACAGCATTGGCTCAAAGCTTTAACAACGCGCTCCGGGATCCAAGCGAATTCCCAAATTTCCTGTCCCAGGGTATAACTTATTTACTGCCGAAGAGCGGGGACAAAGCTGACCCCAAAAATTATCGCCCAATAACATGCCTTTCTACACTCTATAAACTTTTAACATCACTCTTACATCTTAAAATATACCAGCACTGTGAATCCAACAACATCATTCACGTCGAACAGAAAGGCTGCATAAAGAAAGCTTTGGGATGTAAGGAACAGCTCACCATCGATGCGATTATCTTTAAGCAGGCCGAAACTAAGAAACGAAATATCAGCACCGCCTATGTTGATTACAGAAAGGCGTTTGACTCTGTTCCCCATGACTGGCTATTAACGGCACTACATATGTATAAAGTAAGCCCAAACATCATTAACTTACTTACGCACATTATGGGAACATGGAGAACACAAATCCTAATAAACGGTAAGCAACCGGCCACGATCCAGATCCGCCGTGGAATCTTCCAAGGCGACTCCCTGAGTCCATTGCTCTTCTGTCTTGCTATGAACCCGTTGTCACAGCTACTGACTCAGTCTGGTATTGGGTATCGACTAGATATAAAAAACGAAACATCTAGAATAAGTCACTTATTGTTCATGGACGACTTGAAGCTTTATAGTGAAAATGCCAACCAACTAAGATCGCTGCAAATCATAGTGAAAGCGTTTAGTGAAGATATAAAAATGTCCTTTGGAATCGAAAAATGTGCTGAAATGCACTTGATCAAAGGGAAAATCACCGAAAAACCCAAACAAGACTATAACTTCCATCAGCTGTCCGAAGGTGAAACATACAAATACTTGGGCATCCAACAGAACAGACGCATCAACCACACCGAATTGAAAGCTGAATTCAAGGCAAAATATAGATCTAGATTAACAAAACTTTTGAACTCTAAGCTGTCGTCCAGAAATCTGGTCAGGGCTGTTAATACCTATGCTGTGCCGGCCTTGATATACTCGTTCGGAATTCTGAAATACTCAGATACCGATCTTGTTGATTTAGACAGGTTAACTAGAACGACACTAACCAGGTTCAGAATGCACCATCCCAAAAGCGCTATCGAGAGACTGTATCTGAAGAGATGCGATGGCGGGAGAGGATTAATCAACATCTTTAACATGTGTAGAAATCAAGAACAAAAAATGCGCGACTATTTCCACTCATCAGACAGCCCACTCATAAAGAACGTCGCGAGTTGTGACACAAACTACACCCCTCTGGACCTATCGAACCAACAAGTCAGAACTGAACAAACACGCCCCCTCAGTCGAGAGAGCTGGGAGAGTAAAGTACTTCATGGGCAGTATCCAGAAATACTTAACAGCGCAGAAGTTGACAAGCAAACTTCACTCCTGTGGCTTAGAAAAGGCTCACTGCACCCCGAAACAGAGGGATTCTTAATAGCCATACAGGATCGAGTGATCCATACAAGAAATTACGACAAGTATATCTTGAAAAATAATGCCACAAGAGATATTTGCAGAATGTGCAATCAACCGGGTGAAACAATCGAGCACATAACAGCTGGATGCTCTACACTATCGAGCACTATGTACCTGTCTAGGCATAACGAGGTGGCCAAAATCATCCACACTCAGTTAGCACTGCAATATGGTTTGATTGATAATCCGCCACCATATTACCGGTATTCACCTGCAGCAGTGCTCGAGTCGCCAAGTGTGCTTCTGTACTGGGACAGACCTATATTCACTGACCGTACCGTCGATTACAACAGACCCGATATACTGCTTATATCCAAACAAGATAAAACTGGCTATGTGATCGACATTGCCTGCCCACTGAGTACAAACTTGAGAAGAACTGAAAATGAGAAAGTTACCAAATACCAAAACCTTTCAATCGATCTTAAAAGTACATGGCAATTGGAAAAAGTTAAAATTATACCCATCGTGGTATCTGTGACCGGAGTTGTCTCAACCCGCTTAAAAAGATCCTTAAACGAACTTAACTTACCTGAACGCCTTGCCGGAACGCTACAACATGCAGCGGTGCTCCAGACGTGTCACATTGTAAGGAAGATAATAAATATAGCATAGGCTGTGGCATAGCCACCCCTATGCTATAGGCTGCCGGGTTAATGAAACCCGAGAGGACAAAATCGTCACAAAAATAATAATAATAATAATAATAATAATAGTTATAATAATAATTATATTAACATCCGTTTCAGTTGGTTTCATATTTATGTTCTTTTCCACAAACAACAAGAAATAAAAACAACAAAATGAAATGCTTGATTCTTGGCGGTAACCATCTATGACACAACAATTCCATAAAACAACAATTGGCGGCAACAACAGAACAACAACAACCAACAACATATTGGATGCGATCAATATTATTCGATAGAAAACTCCTGACAATATCAATTTTTTTATTTAATCACAAATTAAAATGGTGGCCACCAATTCTGAAAACTACATAGGTGGTGTATTTCGTACAATAAACAACAAACAACAACAACAACAACAACACGAGTAATTCTACAGGATCAATTTGTGCGGCATCCTGTTTTAGAAATTCTCTCCTCCCTTTACCCTCTGTTTCATTTCTGTTTTTTTTTTGTTTTGTTTTTTATGATACAAAATCAGCAACAATAGTCAACATGCCAATCTTGGTCCTGTTGTCGTTGTTGTTGTTGTTGTTTGATTCGAAGGACACTTACAGATGCATAACTCGTTGAAACGTATGTGAACCTGTCGAAACAATGCCTTTATGTTTGTTAATTAGTGACGAAAAAGCTGAATTGGTCAGATGCCTATGCCAGTAGTTAAAACAAGAAATCCGGTAACTTTCGGGGCAGTGGTGGCGGCGGCGGCAGTTCCCTTGTCTCTCCCTAATAATAGTAAAGGATAGAATGATTACCACCACTACCACCACCACCAGCACCATTATTAAATTACAATTGAAACAACACACAATTCATCTTTGTCTCTCAAATTAGTGAATAAGAGAAAGATAAATGTGCCCCAAAAAAAGAAAACCGGCGGTACTGCAGGGGCAAAAAGAAAATTCTCAGTCTGACAATCCATAGGCCACGTGATTCGTGGAAAATCATCCAGACAACAATGTTACTAACCCAGACTGGAATTCGGCTATAGGTACTACAATCAAATGAAAAACTGTACCCATGTAAGTAGACATTTTTGATAAGAGTCTTGATAATACCTCATAAAATCTACTACTTTTTCAATTGATTAAAATCACCATCATTGTTCAATTTCCATTATTTTGATAAACCATAAATCAATGGTGCGATTTTTCTTGTTTTGACATTGATAGTTGTAATAAAAGTCAAATATTCGAGTCATTATTTTTTACGAAAACGACACACGGTAATAAAAAGATTATTTTTTAATTCATAATAATAGCAAGTAGACAGGACCGGACTCTATATGGGGGTGTGACACAAACTTGGTTTTACTGGCCACTGGTTGTCTATTTTTGGCACAAAGTGTGAACAAAGTGATCTAACAAGACGATAGCTCCAAGGGCCAGAATTCTACAGTCCTGTCCTATAAATATTGAAGTCCACGGTCGGATTGTGAGGATTTAGACTAATTGTGCCTCCGACCGGAAATCGAAAGATTCGGAGTTCAAGTCCCGGTCGAGGTATGACTTTTTTTTGTCTAAATTCACCCATATTACTGATTTTAATCAAAATTTAATAATAAAAACTTGAAATTATTATTATTATTATTATTATTATTATTAGGTATTACTATCATCATCATCATTGTTATTATTACGATTATGATGATGATGATGGAGAGCAATAGGTCGAGAGCAAAACTGTATGTCGAGGTTATAAGCGAGAATTATAGATGGCCATGATATATGACCATCATGTAAGGGACCCCCTGCTGGACGCCTCTGTATATCTTTCGAAAATATACATAACACATACACATACACATACACATATACATACACAAATATCGAGTGCAGGCCACAAAAACGGACACGTATTGGGTACGACAAATTATTCCTGAAGGTATTTTATTAGTTTAAGGAGGAAAAAAAAAACAAATGACACAAAACGTTTCAACCCCAAAAAGGGGTGTAAATTGGATGATTTTAATTGAACATATTTATTATTATTATTATTATTATCATAAAGAGGAAAAACCTGAATAATATCGTTAAATAAATAAATATTCGTTAAAAATAATGACAGTCGTTTATTTTTCGTACTTTTTTTGCCTCTTCGTCGTCATTATTATTATTCACGGGATAAGATATAATAACAACCAATCAAATCAAGAGTAGGTACGGGTAGTTATTGCCAATAATCGAACAACCAAGTAATTGTTTCACATTTATACATCATTCATATTGTCTTCTTTGTTGTTCTCTATATTTAAACAAAACAATAAAAGAAATAAATAAATAACAACACGAAACAAAATCGTTCAAAATTTGTTGTATTTTATGACTTCTATTATTATTATTATTATTATTATTATTATTATTATTATTGTTGTGGTTGTTGTTGTTGTTCAAGAAACGTAAATCAATTTATTGAAATTTGTTGTTTGATAACACGATGATCATTTTGCAATAAAACTATAAACGATGATCATGACAATGATGATTGGTGGTGGTGGTGGTTAAAGTTTGATAACAATAGAAGAAAATCCCGGTTGTGGGATGTGTTTTATATGAAATGTCGTTTCCCTCTTGGTTGTACTAAAACCTATTTGACATCTAGTGATAAATCAAATCGAATAATATCTATAAATACACATAGGTATATAATACTTACCAATACAAATACACAATGACTATCTCTATTGTTCAAACGAAAATCAAATCATCCAAAAAAATCCGAATAGAGATGACCAACATTACAAGAATCTATTAACCGTCCGAACTGAGATGAGCCAAGTGAATCTAGTCGGTAAACAATCGGAGAGATTCGTCGTCACTTTGACGTCAGTAGTGGCGTCATCTGACAGCGCGCGAATTCTCGCTCAGATTTCAACTTAGTCTGGACGAGTAGTAATAAACGTTCACTACTAGTAATTTTGGCCATTTTATACCTAGAGTTAAGTTAATTATGACCAATAAACGGTTTTCCGTTTCTTTTTAGCTCGCCTTCTTTGATTTTTATGATTGGTCAATTAACAACATCGGGGAAAACTCATCAACTTTACAACAACATTATTAAAAGATTATAAACATCACACATATATGTATGTATATGTATAGACAAGTAGGTATAACTACATGTGTAGAAATACTAGAAATACAAAACAAAGACCTCATAAAGCACGTGGTTTCTATACATTGAAAGACCAATTTGTGGTTGTAATTTGAATAATATTTATACAGATTTACAATTATTGTTGTTGTTGTTCGGTTTTCTTATCACATTAGAAATGTCAAAGAAAAACCGAAAATTTCTGTTGTTGATCATCCTTTGTAAATAAAATAGATATTTAGAATGGAGGGGGCAGTATCGTTTGGACACCCGATATATCTACATTTACGAAATTTATGGTCAAGTCAGCGTTGACTTAGAATGACGTCGTAAAGAACGTATGTCGACACTTTATCGTTTGTTACTAATCTGTCATATTAAGTTAGGTTAATGGTAATGACGTTTACGCAATGATATGAATAGATGGCGTTACCATAATATAAGCAGCTGAACTATTACGCATGCAAGCTAGGACATACGTTTTATCATGGCAAACTTTGACATTTTATAGATCACACGGTACTTATCGTCTGGCCAAACGATTCATCTAATCTTCAACTCGATAATTCGTGAAATACAGAACCAAAACAGCGACGAATTATCGAGATTCAAACGACAAATTAGAGACGATTTGTCGAGTGACGAATTATCGAGTATTTCAGTTCTAGATCAAGCGACAAACTTGCTCTATCCTGTCGTACTCGTATATTCGTTTAAATTAAAACCAAAAAACAGTAGACTTTATCCTTTGCAAGGATCATTATTGTTGCTATTATTATTATTATTTTAGCAAAATTTTTGTAAAAATCACCAATAAAGATTAATATCTTTTTACATAACACAAAGTACCTTGCAGCATATCAAGATAATTGATGATTTTTTGTTGTTGTTGTTGTTGCACTGTGTGCATGTGCAAGAGATTTCAATGCAAGATCAAGCAAGTAACCAAAAAGTAACTAAAAATCCTTATCATCAAACAAAAAGTGATAGTATTGTTTTATAATTTATATAAAAGATAACAATAATAATAATAATAATAATAATAATTAATAATTAATAATTAACAATTTTTGTAAAGAAATTCCAGGAGACGCAGGCTACAACAAAAGTCAGACCACCAATCCAAAAAACGACCAAGTTATGGTATCTGGTATCATCATAAATCTTTACACACTTGTAGGGTAAAATCTACCAACAAAACGACATAACAACAGCGCAAAAAAAATAAATAAAAGACAAAACGCCGAACCATGAAACAACCCAAAATTTGCATATTTTTATGTATATCAAAAATACATAATAAGTCAAAGAATTTTTGCGGGAGACTTTCCCACACAATTATTACCAAAAAAAAAAAACACAAAACGAAACAAGAATTTCAAATAATTATCGATTTTATTTACAAAATTTTACAAGAATTTATATAAAAAAAACAAATATTTACAATAATAATAATAATAATAATATTTGGTCTTGATATATTAATCACATTTTTTTTAAACATAATTAAAAGAAAAATTGACCAAATTATCACAATTTTTTTGTTTGTTAATCAATTTAGAACCACAACACTCTTCTACAAGAAGATCACACAACAAAATAAATAAAAAATAAATAATTTAAACAAAAAAAAAATAGTATATCATCATATAACACGGGACGAAAGTGAGTTTGTTACCCGAGGACATAGTAACAAACACTCACGGGATTAAGGCACTTTAGTCCCGTGTTATATAAGTAAGAGATTTTTTGCACTTTCGGAAATATTGAATTTATAAAAATTGGGAAACCGTTAATATCACACTTTAATTTGATCCTTAGGGAGTAAATGTGACACTTTAGGCCCTGAAACACGGGACTAAAGTTAACACTTTAGTTCCGAAAGTGCAAAAAAATATATTTAACAAAACACCACACATCTTCTTACGTATCTTTGAATAATAATTCACATTTTTTAATTTGTTGATAGACTTTATCAATTCGTTCATTTAAAATCTTGATACTTTTATCGGGTAATGTTGGTAGAACATCTTTAATTTGTTTCGTATTATATTTATTGAACATTTCTAATAGTTTCCGGTCGATATTCTTTTCGAATTTCAATTTTTTAATAATATCGACAGTCGATCGTCGAAATAAACACAGATTTTCCAATAAGACTTGATGGTAGATTTCGTATTTCTTCAACAATCGATAACCATGCAACAACCCACTTTCATTATCAAGAAACACTAATAGATTATTATCTAATTGTTTGGCTAAATTATGGGCCGGTGCATCCATTATATTAATATTCCATTGGTAATTATACAGATTATTAACAATACGATCCAGATTTGCTGTTAAATAATCGAATATTATCAAATCCGACCATTGAGCTAATTCGATTAAATTCCGAATAATCTCGTGTCGATCTGGAATCGTTCGTGTTATATTGATTATATCGAATTTGTTTAAATGTCGTTCATTTGGTCGTAATAAATTCGGTATATTCGCAATATCCAGATTTTTTATATATTCAGTTATAACGACCGGTTTATTAATCAACCATTGGACTTGTTGGATATCATATTGGAGATTTTTCCATATGGTTTGATTGAAATCAATTATTGATATGGTAGTTGGGACGAGATTTTCCAATTTTAAAATCCGACCTAAATAGAAACTGAATAATTCACCTTGGATTTGATCGATATTTTGTCGATAACGGACACAACCTTTACGACCATCATTGAATATAATCAAACGATTCTGCATACGTCCACAACCCATTTCTAATTTGATACCATTCGATTTTTTTATATAATCCATCCATAATTCATGATTACTTTGTTGATAACCGGATGGTAATTGGTCGTCAATTAATCGACTCCAATATATACCATCGTCGATATATTGATTGGTGCTTATCAATAATTGCTGGTGGGATGGTAATGGTGATGGGTCCTTTTGCACAAAACTAACACTATCAAATTGTCTATTATTATTATTACTATTATTATTATTCTTATTATTATTATTAATATTTAAATGATTAGAACTATAACTATTATTGATAAAAATCGTCCTCAATGTAAATTCTTCACTATTATCGACAAGTTTTGTTGAATTGATCGGTTTCAAGTACAATAAACTTAGAATTAAACCAAAAATTAAACCAACACTGAACGCAAACACTGCACTTATAAACAATAAAGTCTTGCAATTACGACGATCTTGTTGTTGTTGTTGTTGTTGTTGTTGTTGGATTATTGATGATGAATTGATCAAATTCACATCATCCAGACTATAGGATGCCATTGCTTTTCCCACAAAATTCCCCAAATTTCGATCAACAACACCAGTGAAATTGCAACATTTTCTTGTACCTTTTGAATGCTAGTGGTTGCTTTGAAGGGTTTTTTGTTGGTCGAGAAAAATTCAAAATTCACTCCAAGACTGGCTTTTATATACTGAAGTCCTATACAGTTGAGTTGGTGATCTTGACTTGTTTCTCAAACACAATAAACTCTCCACCACACGACGTCGACGATGAAGCAGAAGAAGAAGAAGAAGAAGAAGAGTGGGAAGAATAACTAACATATTTTGTTAGATAGAGACAGTACCACTATATTACAATACTGATATGTTAGATAGAGATAGTTGTATGAGAGGGGGGTCGTCTTTTTTTCCAAGTTGCTTATACACACATACAGTATAAGAATGAAATGATAGACGAAGACAACTGGAATTCCAACAGACAAAGACAATTTTAATCTATATAGTTTATAACAGACAAAGAGAGATAAATTCTTGTATTGTATTCACTATAGGTATATATTTATAAATTTTATTAATATATAGGTATGTGGTGTATCTATATGGGTTTTCGACTCTTCAACCATCCATCCAGTCACCCATTATTATTATTATTATTATTATGTGAAATTCGATATTTTCCAATTTTTATTCAATAATAACAACAATTTTGGGGCCCATTAGTATGTACCATGATTTTGATGGGTTTTTGCCCGCCCCATCCTATACCCATCCTAGTTAGTTAGACAAGATTTATGTGACATCAATCGTTTAATGTTGTCGTTTCTAATAAAATTTTATTATAATATTTGTCTCGTAAATTTTCAAATTTTAATCAAATTATAAAATTGAATTCTTTTAATAATAAAGAAAACAAACTATAGGTAGTTAGTTATATGTATATGATGGATCGTAAATTTCACACTTAGGTATAAACACAAGGTGGTGGTGTTTGTGTTATTTTATGAATGATTAAGATGTAAAATATTTGAAATTTTGCCTCAATTCCGGAAAAGTTTTGATACATTTTGACACAATTGGCCCAAAATACCATACCGTATATGTATCGCATAAGTATCGCATAGTATAGTATAGTAGAAGACGAAGAAACGATAACAGTGTCCTACCTGGGAATAATAATCATAAAGTCAACTGGTCGTTACCTGTTTTTCAAGATTTACAATTCATTCACCGGGAGTCTGATTCTCTCCTCCGTCTTCTATAACTTTTGCTTTTGTCATCCTAGAAGAGAATCTGGTATCGTCCCTTTAGGTTTTTTCTTCTTGTTTCGGGTATGAATGTGTGTGTGTGTGTGTAAATACTTTAAACTAACCCCCTGCCGTGTCAAAGGATCATCGTTATTCCGAAGGGAAAACAGAGAAGAAAAAAACACACACCTATGCCTGGAATTTTATTGATTATCATTTGTGAAAGAGAAAAGTAACTTTTGGGGAAAATCGGTGATAAGAGAGAGAGAGAGAGGAGAATCATATGTGTAGGTACCTATATCCCAACTATAATCATCATCAACATAATTATTATTATCATCATCATAATAGTTTATTGCGTGCAATCAACTTAATATAGAAATTGCTTTTGATTATGGCCTTTCGTTGCATCTATACAACAACACATAATTTTCGGAAATATGTGCCGTCGTTTAATCATTTAATGATTTATTGATGGTATCAGTGACACATATTCAAGTTTTGCCCCTTTTAAATAATTTTTTGAATTTTTTCTGAAGACGACCAAATTTTTGGACAAGCAGGTGCATGCCAACTCCGCGACCGAAACAGGATTGTAAGATTAAGGGGAAGGTGCCATTTCCTTTACAGGACAGATCTTAAATCAATCATTTCATTTGTTTCACTCACTGATACCCCTACAATTGCACCCTGAAACTTGTCGCGCAGTTGATAATAGAAAGTGTTTTGGGACAGATCACGTGGCTGGTTGATCATATTTTGTCGCGCAATTGGAAGGTACCCGTTTGTTTTCCACTCTATCCACCCGGTGCGACACGAGAGAAATGCAATTTTATTCAACAGAACGACGACTTGTTCATTATTGCAACTCTTTTTTTTTTTTTTGGTTATTTGTTGCTTGTTTCTTCCTCACCACTTCACCATCATCATTTATATATAAATTCTGTATATAATGCAAAGAAATTATTATTTACAATTATTGTTTTATACCGGGCCCATAAAAATATATATTAAAAACAATATTTGTCTCGCTTGGACATTATTTTATAATTTTATACCTATCTCATTTAAAATTATTATAATGACTGTGTTTATATAACCCCTGTACTTTTCTAATATAATATATACACATATGCACATATACCTATATACAATCCAACAACCGGTCGGTCTTTAATAATATCACAGAGATGGATTCAGGTGGTACTAATAGTAACTAATAGATATTTAGTTTATCTAGTCAATTATTATTATTATTACCAAAATTTACCCCCCAATTTTACCGACTGTCCGAACTAAATCGTCCCCTAGCTCCTTTATAGAATCTCTTGTATTTGTATTAACCGTCCAAGCTAAGACGAACCAAATCGGCGGCGCGTATACCGGGTGTCCATCCTAATCGTTATCTTTAAACAAATTGGATGTAATGTATGATAACCTGAGAGTCATCTTTCAGTACTGAGCGCACTCCCGCTCAATTGTCCTCTTAACTTGGACGACTAATACAGAGACAAGCAATAATTTGAGAAGTGACAACTAGACGAGTGCCATTTTAGTTTGGACACCGGGTATTTGCAAATAATTTGAAGTAAAACAAGGATTAGACGACAAACTCGTCTTTTCGTTGTTGTTTTAATCTTCACGATGATCACCCTACAGGGTGTTGTTGTTGTGCTTCAATAAACAATTCAACGCCAACAGCATTTAGGTACACACAGATCTATGTATAATAATTTATTGTTTAATTGTTTGTTTCACAATTATTATTATCGACTTTCTCTTCACCTTCTTTTATCCTATATACCTATATATTCTCAATTGAATTTTTGATTTATTTTATTGAAATCAACTTGAACTGTTTTTGTTCACATAAGTACAGACTGCTTATAAAAGTTCAAGGTAGTTGTTACGAGTTGTATGGCGTCGTTTTTCTGTACCATATTTTTTTTTGTATTATTATTATTATTATAATTGTTATTGTTGGGGTGTGGTACCGGGGTATCGGGTGTATATACCTATTATAGGTAGGTATAGGTAGTTGTTTCCTTCTATTTTTCCCAATACAATTTCCTATCAATTTTCAACCAACTTAATGGTACAGTTTGGAAAGATTGAGACGTAAAACGTCACCTACTTTGATTTATTGACCTTATAACTTTATGGTTATAGATATTACTGATGGAATAAATAAGCGTCGGCGTCGTTTTTCTTCTAATTCTTCTACGTTTTTTTTTTCGGCTACTAGTGTCACCTCACCCAAATCACAATAATTCCAATGGTTTTATTAGAGTTCCCAGAAACTAGATACAACATTATTTTGTAAAAATTCTCAATACGACAAATGTCAAGGCTATGATTGTACAATAATTCATCTCTATTTCTTGAACACACACACACTTATACATATATTAAAAAGAGAAAAATTTTATCATTTTTCTTTAACATGTCAAAATCTATTTGTTCTTATGATAATTTGTGTAGCTTTTAGTGCAATTTATCAGCCCACAACTAACTTGTGGAACACAGCTCAGCACAACACCAAAAAAAAAAACGTCTTTCTTTCTAATCTAACTCTTTAGAAACTTGTTGGATTAAAATAACAAGTTTTCTTGTTTGATCAACCATTGAAATCACTCAAAAAAAAAATACACCAAACCACCTCATATTAGAAGAAGATACTGTTTTTTTTCCCGGGCGTTTTTATGCGAATTGTGGCCTCGATTCTTACCATAAATCACATGAATAGAAAAAACTTTTTATACCATCGTCCTTAACCTAACTTAACTTGACAGTCTTCTTCTTCTTCTAGTTCTTCTTCATCATCTTCTTCGATTTTGTCTGCTGATGAATCTGTCTGTTGTTGTTGCCATTGCTGTCGACCGTCCCGTCGTTCCCCGGGGGCCGCCCATGATGATGGATCGGCCGTGATGAATAAGACCATTGTTGGTAGCGCAAGGGTGACTTGATTTATCAGCAACATGTTGAACAAGTGACGCAATCGTTTCTTGGTTTGGTTTTTATTTATTATTATTGGTATTTTACCATGATGATGATAATAAACTAAGACAACAACAACAACAACAACATCAGGGGGTTGGACAACACTATATGTATGTTGGACCGATTTAGAATAAATGTCAAAAATCAAGTAGAACAGGGGAGGTAAATTTGTTGCTGTTGGTAGAAACACACAGAAACAAGTTGACTTGATTCTTTATTCTCTGTGTGTTTTTTCTTTTAATTTTTTTGGGATTGTATAGGTCATATATAATCTGGTTAGGCATAGCGCCACCATGCTGTGTGAATGCTCGTTTTCCCAACACACAACTCCCAAAAGCCTAACCCCTTAGGTATAGTTATCTCGTTTCAAATTCATCAACTATTTCTCTCCAATGCAGTTAGTACAGAAGGATATATTAATAAAATACCGAAACGTATGTCGCCCACTTGTATAAAACGGAGAAATTTACTAGCAATAGATCGGCCGCCGTTTCGTTATATAATTGAAGAATACCTAAGTGGTGGTAGTAGAAGAAGAGACGATCACGAAAACGAACAAGACGACGACCATCATCCATGCTACGTTAACAATATTTTAACTTTGTCATATCGGCGGCTATCTGCTGACCCATCTTCGAACAATGTCGTTATCTTCACGGTAGATGTACAGAATGTTAGGTTCAACGATTTACGAAAAAACAAAAAAAAACACAACAACAACAAAGACAGAGAGATGATGGACAAAAACGCAGGATAAATATAAAAAAAAGACAAGGATATGCATACAACCATAGGACGAAAAAAAATTATTGAGGATTTTTTCCGAAAAAGACTCCTTTGTCTTTCCGGTTTTTCCTCAAAAGATTAGACGATGATAGTCGACGACGACGACGTTTTTTGAATTGTTGTGGTTGTGTGTTATCTACTTGATTCGTCGACTAATTATAAGTTTTACTACTGATTTTATTGCTTATAATTGTAGTAAATTGTATGAAAAATCCAAAAAAAAAAGAAACTGAAGACAACGGCGAACTACCACAGGAAAAAAAAATTAACAACGACCACGAAACTCTCTGTTATACAACAATCTTTTTTTACCAAACAGTCTCTGAATTTATTAACATCTTATTATCGAGAGAAATATGCAAAAATCTTGTTACTTGTTGTTACCTGAAATGATAAAAGCATTTATAGAATTATTTCTAGAACAGATTGTCTTGTAATTTTGATATTTTATTAATTTCATCTATCATTCATGATAATTCCCAAGATTCTTATCACGACCAGTCGGTTTCACTAAGAAACTCCACAAAAAAAAATCGTCGTCGTCGTCTAGCCAAGCATTGAAATCACCAAGACGACGACAACGAAATTCTTTACAAAATGGCACCAATTACACAATATTGGTATTGTGTTATGATAATTTCAAATGATGATATCTTTTGTCGAGATATATCATCGTGCAGATGGGATCAAAGACGTTATACCAGCAAAAGATCAAAACGAAGAAGAAGAAGACGAAGAAGAAGGCGTGAGATGTCGCATAAACTTTACAATATAAAGGTTAACATTTTTTTTGCTATTCTCCATCCTCCAATCTATTCTTTCGATAATTCTTGCTTCAATTGTTTGTTGTTTGTTGTTGTTGATGTTGAAACCATTTCCTTTCCAAGTTCCAACAACAAAATGGCACGAACAAATTCAGTTCAACGTGTGCAAAATTATTACAATTATTGTTTAAATGACATGCAATATCAAATTACAATTGTTCGTGATTTCGGTCGGGTCTCACACTTAGATACAGTTGACCTCAACTATAACGAAACAATAGAAAACGATATTATTATTATTATTATTATTAATATTCTATTAAATAAGGAAAATTTGTTGAAGAAGCAGAAGAAGGATCACTTCCGGCGACAGGTGTTTTTTCCCTCTCCCCCCCTCCGTCTTCTTGCATTTTTTCTCGGTTCATTTAAAGGACACCAATTTTTTTTTTTTTTTTTATTAATGCGCGTGTGTGTGTATCTATGGCCTACTTATAATAAAATTTATAACCGTAAAGTTGCGGTTCTTGTTTCTTTTCTTCGATTTGAAAACTATATGATGGACCCAACATTCTCATCATCATCATTAAACAACAACAACAAAAAAAAAAGAAGGTAGGAAAAACTACCAAAAAGGTACACACATACTACTACATGAGACCAACTGGTTATAATTTGTTTCGTTTTATGTTCTAATTGAATATGACAGTTGGAGAGATAATATATCTGACCTCAAATTAGCTGGATGCCTGTATATGATAATTAATCGAATTAATCTGTTTGATTGTCTTCCTTTCCTTTTTAAGTCCAAAAAGAAATTAAAAAAAAAAAAACACCGAATACGATTAAACTTATTCTTAATGATGACAATTACTCTTTAAAGGAAAAAACATCCGGTACCGGGTAACGTAATCCACTTAACAAAAATTGCAAGTTCACGGTTCAGATTTAAATAAATTTAGATTTTATTGAGTATTCAGGCATTAAAGTTACCAAATCATGTTTGGTAAACAACCACACGTTATACCATAAGCAATTAGGGCCTTAATCTTGAGGGCGCCCCCTGTAAAGACTATCTCGTTCAGGGCTCCTGAGATCCTTAATGGTAGTCAAAATTGATGTGAGGCACACCTACATTATTGAATCATAATCAGGATGATTAGATAAACATTAAAGGGGCAGGGGGGGAGCAGAAAGTCCTTAATCATCACTCTAAAAACATCAACACACACACACACACAGATGTCGGCAAACATAAATCAAACACATAACCAACATGTTTTAACCATAAATATCTAGTTATAGACACCTATATTATTATTATTTTATGTATTAACAAATAAAAGTTTTTCGAGGAAGTATAACTGTGTTGGTGAGGGGAGATTTCGCTGGAATATCCTATATTTTTGACAATTAAGGCCACTGAAGTACTAAATTCTACTGATTATTCAATAAACACACTGTTTCACCCAACAGGGTAGGTGATACACATGCTCAATATAGTGGCACCTAAAGACTGAACGTCGATTCAATAAACCCACCTGATTCGTTCGTCATCTATATCTTGCAAGTTTATTCAATTCCAGCGGCTCTCAAACGGTTATACCTATACCTATAGGTCTCTATATTTGTCTCGATCTCTTCTGAATCTATTCAATCAAGAACAGAACGAAAAACAACAACTCTGCCCTCTGATTTACTAACAATCCATCAAAAAACACTCCCCTTCGCCGAACAAGAAACTGTAACACTATAACCTCTCTCTATGAGTTTAGAAGTGTCAATATAGAAAAGTTTTGACCGGAAATTGTTAACAATAGATCTATTCAAGTCGCAGTAGAGAAAAAAATAGAAAAAATGTCCAAAAACTTGATGGATTTTCAGCAAATGTGGTAGTGACCACCTGAACTTTTTGTTCATTCAGCAAGTTTCGTTGCTTTACCGCTCATTGATGTCACTCTACCTATACCTCTGTTTGGTAGAAAAATCTTTACAAATCTCTTCTTTTTTCTGTTGATTTTAAATATTTTGACAACCTTAATGTCTGTTAGTATCCTGTGGTTAATTAATTAGATAAAATTGTAGGTATAAGGGCTGTACCTACGACTGGTTGTTGTTGTTGTTGTTGTTGTTCGAGGTATAAATAAAAATGTTAAAATAACTTAATCATTAGGGCTAAACAAATACCAATCGTAAACTATTAATATTAATCAACTGAAAAGTTTAGATCTTGATAAAATCAAAAAAAATAAAGGAAGAAAAAATATTAAATAAAAGGACCCGATTATAACAACAACAACAACAACAGTAGAAAGAAAAATATCCATATAGGTAGAGAGACAAAATATTCGAACATGTCTTTTTCAAGTTTTGTTTACGACCAGGGTGGGTTCGTTTCGGTTTTTTTATGATAAATGAGACATTGG
>JAZBHA010000383.1:31889-44134 GCA_037464855.1 Iselma pallidipennis | reverse complement strand
TGTAAACTATAAAATCCAATTGTAATGTAATTAGTAACTATACTGTTTCTTTAAAGTACCTACCTATTTGGGTAATTATAAAACGCACCTTTTTAGTTGTCAATATCTGTATGACCAACTGTAACGAAATTCCCCAGATATCGATATTAGGTCGATTTTTTAACTTTAAGAGACATAAAAAGGGTGAAAATAGAAAAAATTCTATAAACAACTCGTTGTCGTACTTGTCCTTTAGAAAACCCGCAGTTGTCTAAACATGGACGCGTGCAACAAAATCATGCCTTATGAAACTTGTTGTTCAATACCTACCTACCTATACTATTGCAGAACCAACAAGATTAAAAGGTAATATAAACAATACGATTGTTTAAAATTGATTTCTTTGATAACACAATAGTTTAGGTTATATCAAATAAATATTGCAATCAATGCTTAGTTTCAAGCATTTTATTATTTCTAATTTCAAATAATAGAAATCGATATATTGTTACTACTTATTGATTGATACTGAAAATCATTAGAAAAAACATTAAATCCATTAATATTGTAATATGACCGGTTTGTTTTAATAGTAGTAAAAGATTTCATTTTAGATAAAATAATTGATTTTCTATATTATACGCTTTTATTTCCACCCATTGTACTCTAAATCGATAATATTGAACTATACATATGTATAGGTGCATATGTTTGAAAATATATAACTCGTCCAAACTAAGAAGAACTACCTATGTAATAAGAGTAGCCGGGTGCACACTCACGATCAAACGTTAAAACTGACAGTGGTGGGTGCCACTCGATTTTCACTAATATTCAACTTTTTTTCACGCCACTACTGTAACTAGAAGACCCAAATTCCAGCGCTTGTCTAATTCGTCTCAATTTGGACGGTTAACATCTTGACGTGTCATTGAAGTCTCCACTATTTCCACCAAATTTTCGATTAATTTATACATACAGGGTTGTATACAGTTGTCCTTAGGGCCTTATCACTTCACACTCCTTCGCATATTTCCCTCTAATCTTTATGATATTTAATAAAGTTGAAAACATAAAAGTGGTGTTTGTGGTGGTGTTAGTGGCGGATAGATATAGATTAAAATGGAATGTAATATGTATATATAGGTATGTTGTAAATCACACACATATAGGTACATATACATACTCATTTATTTATATACATATAGCCGTTTTGGGCCTGGTTGTTTGACAAGCAGCACTGACAACTGTGTAAATATTAAAAACGTGGATGTTAACCGTGTAATGATCTCGGTCAACAAGTTCAGCAAACAAAAAGAAAGCACGCTGAATTTGTCAGTTTAGTGAGAAAACTATATGGGTGTTTAACACAAATATTACCATTTTTTTTTTGTCTTCTTCTTTATATAAAAGGAAAGAAATCAAGATAACTGTGATGAAAAAAAGATCATAGGCAAGAAATGCCGAATTTTATTCGAAAAATCTAATGAAACAAACAACAACAATTACCGTTAAATGTAGATTTTTGTTGTTTTAACAAGAAAGAGAGACTTTAACGTTACATCAAACGAGTAACCTTTTCTTCTTTTTTTTTAAGATGATGGAGATATTAAATTGGCTCAAAAATTGACTCAAAATCAGCCAAACTAGATTCAATAATTAAAATATTTTAGATAAAAATCTATATAGAAATCATGGAGATTTTAACGATCTGTATAATAACGATAATAAATTTCTAGAAGTTATTAAAAAAAAAAAATGAAGAAAATGGCACAACTTGAGGCTAAATCAAGACATTAAACTCATTCATTTCGGGAAATCGTTCGCATTTCACACTAAATCAATTCATATCAAGCAACACACAAACAAACCAAAAAAAACAAGAAATTTCCAAATTTATTCGGTTGCGACTTCGTCCGTCTGCAAATCGGGGAACCAACAATTCCCGATTGTCAATTGTTTACCGAATTTTAAAGAAATGGAGCTAATTCTTTGGACAATTTATGTATTTTCATCATCATTTAATAGCAATATTGTGATTCGAATAGGTTTTACGAACCGCATTCTAGTCTTTTCTCCCATATGGAAATTCCAATAATAATAATAATAATGGTAATATAACAAGATTCCAAAAAATGCAATTTATGCATAGCAGAAACAATGTGCCAAACCACTCCCATATATCTTATGCAAGCAATGTCTGTGTAGTCAAGAAATATATCGATAGATCAATAGACAGATATAGGGTAAGGCATTTTTATCACTCCTACCGAAAAATGGTAAAAAACAAACCACACAAGATTTCCTATACAATTTCCATTCTAATAGATAATTGATTAGAACTATAATAAACGAAAAATTGATAGCGAAGAGTGCATCTATTATAACAGAAAGACATATTTGAATATTTCAAAGTTTTGAAAGAAAGACAAACGATAATGGAACCACCCGCACCGATTACATGCTCTTGTATATCATTTAAAATAATAATAATAATAGTAACGAGCACACAGAAGAAGAGGAAAATCACAAACAACAAAATGACGACCTCCCAACAACAACAACAACAACAACAACAATTGAACGATTTCTTCATGATTTCTTTCTCTGACCGAAAAAAACCAATCACGATTCTTTATAAAACTAATTTTTTTTCTTGTTGGTTATTGTAGGTATTATACGAGTATCTAGTACTCGTCCAAGTTAAGAAGAACTTTGAGCAGGAATATGCAATGAAAGTAGGAGTTTGCGCACTCACATGATAGTGACGTGTGTTGTATGGCGTTATTGTAGCGAAAAACACGAATCCTGCCGATTGTTTGGCGTAGATTTCCGATCATTTTTAGAATATACGCGTGCGTCGATTTGAGTTCTTCTTCGTTTGGACGCTTAATAGCTAAACTATGTGACACACAAGTTTAACAATATAATACCAAGTTGTCAAAGATTTCGGGTACCTATATCTATTATTATTATGAACTTTTGACTAGAACAGCAACAACAAGGAGCATCCGACGGGACGGCCTTGACAATTCCACAGCTATATATATATATATATATATATGAAATATTTACCAGTTGCTTTTGCATATTTGATAATTTATAAGCTTGCCATCAACTTTTCTATATACATATCTATAAGTACGTGTGTGTGTATGTGAGAGTGAATGACTTCTTCTTCTTCTTCATTTTTTTTTCTTCTTCTACTTCTACTTCTTCTTTGATATTTGTTTGTGTGTTTTAACAGCAGGCGGTTGAGTTTTATGCGAATTTCGAAATCGATATTTCTGGCATATCTGCTTTCGGGGCGTTGTTTTTATTAATAATATTATTACCATCATTTGGTAGTACTTTTATGTAGGTATACATATACATTTCTCTTTCTCTCTATCTATCTATCTATCTATCTTTTTTTTATAAACTATCTACTATATGATACTATCTTCGTTCAGACAGAAACAGAAAACACTGGACAAAGAATTTGAGATTTTTCTTTATGATTTTTGGGGATTTTCTTGATTGATTTACTTAATGATGATGATGATGATGATTTAAATAGAAAGACTTTGCCGACTCTCTCTCTCTATCTCTCTCTATCGGTTTATTCAAAATAATAATAATAATAATAATGAGAAAAAGTCGAAACTTTTTGAAGAGTGTAGAGTGGACGCAAAATACGCGATGTCATACCCAACAATGAACTTAACTAACAAAGATTAATGCTTTTTGGGTACCTATGGTACTGGTTGTCACTTGGTAGGTACCCAATAGGTAGTGAATAAAATAGATAAGACAAAAAATAATCAAGAAATCAAGAGAACACATGACATTATTCCAAATTCTAGAAATCGATAATAATCGTGAGAATTCTAATGCACTGTGTATATAGGTACTGACCAGGGGCGGACTGTAAGTGGCACTAGTGAAGCTACAGTTCCAAGCCCTCAAAGAACCCAAATTATAACAATTTTTCTAGATATTTCTAGCGGATTTAAAGTTGTCGGGGGCCCTTGAAATTGATCGTGTCCAGGAGGCCTGGGAGCTAACTAACAGTAAAAAGTACAGTCCGTCCCTGCTTACTATCTACCTACCGACTTTCTTTTTATACATATTATAGAATTATTTGTACAAACAAATCACGAATTTTTACAAATGTTACCTTGAAGGACGCGATCACTGTGTAATTTTCACAAGAAATCAACTTGACCACCAAAACGTGAGATTTTTAATAATTACGAGAAGGGAGGCAAAAGATGAAATTCACATACAAAAAGACGTCATTTTATTTTATTAAAAAAAAAAGGAATATTGGCAACCTTTTTTGGGTATCAGAACCAAAAACAAAAAACAAACAAAAATTGGTAGAAAAAGAACGGATAAACATGTTAATGTTATGTCCGGATAATACATCGTATATCTTAATTTGCTTATGTTATTCAAATAAGTTGTCCACATAAGTAGATGAAGAAGACGACCACGAAGTAGAAGAAAGAATCAAAAGAAATTCCGCACAATATTACTATCTCACTTTTATATATTTATTATTATTATTATTATTTAATGGAATGCATTTTTGAGATGCAACTGTACCTACAACCAACAAGAAATAGAAGGGAAATTTACGCCTACAGTATAGATAACCAACATAACATACAAGTTCTAATACCGGATGTACAACGATATTTCAAATCAAAAGACCAATCACTGCTTAGGTCAATCATATAGACTGTCAATAATTTGATTCACCTGCATTTATTGTTTCTAATTTCCGACTTAAATTGGTTTTTATATTATGAACTTTTAGTGATGAAGGGCGTGAAGGACGTATGTCTACCCTTTACCGTTCATTACTAACCGGTACTTGAATTATCTGAATCAATACGTGTACACGGACATACGTTTATCATCATGGTACACGTGATCATCAACTTTGTTGTAGATCTGGCTGTATATTCTAATCTGAACGAGGTCCATGCACCTCTTGCACTTTTTCTACCAAACGATTATGGCGGGAAATGGTCTCTCCAAGTTTTGAACCATTTGAATTGATCGGGTAGTTATACTTCTAACGTATAGAGGGCACTACCTGTTTTGAGCATTATTAGGGCTACATTGACAATACATCAAAACAGGTGGTGCCATCTGGACGATAGAAGTATAAGTGCCCTATCAATTCGAATGGTTCAGAACATGGAGAGACCACTTCTAGCTATGATCGTTTAGTGGAAAAAGTAACACAGTTTCCCACGGACCCCACAGAACTTTGACCTGAAGTAGTGTTGTACACTCGATACATCAATTTAGGGAAAAAACCCAAACAAACACTAATGAATTTGGAGGAGGCCGAAGATAACGTTATTGTTTTCAAATTAGATGTGATTATCTGAAAGAGAAAAAAACCGTTCTAAAGAAAACGGTTCATTGAATTTGGTGATTCAAAAGTCGTATTAGATAAATTAATAATAAAAAGTATGCATATAATGAAGTTCTTTTATAACGAAAATTCCTCAAATTTCTAGGAAAACCCCTCAAATTTATCGAACCTATAATAAAACCGATCTTATTTCTTATAATTTCTCAATAATTCCATGAAATTTGAAAATTACACAAATCGAAAACGACATCTTTCCGAAAATGGTGGAATTACTTTTAAAATGGCGTCTATATAACGTTCATTTCATTTACAACAAACTTCCTAAACTTTGTGTTTTGTTTATCAATTCTTTTATTTTTTTTTTAGGTTTTTTGGCAAAAGGAAAATTGGCGGGAAAAGATGCCACGTCGCCGCCCACCAATACGACAAAATGAGGTAAAAAAAAATTAATAATTCTATTAAAAAAGAAAAATTTATTGAATTGTAACCAGGTGATTTCAATACAAAAGGCACATTTTTACATAACTTTTAAAAAATAATAGTAATAACAGTGACGGATGTAGCCTTTAAGGAGCCCTATGTATTACAGATTTTGAGGGTCCCATTAATAATAATAATTCAGTTGTGGGAGGCCCATAAGACAGAGGGCCCCCACAAGGGAAAGCTGATAGCGACAATTATTTTTACTACGAATATTTATTGTCATGTGGGGGCCCCTTGTATTACGGGTCCCGAGGCGGCCGCCTACACCGCATGTGCGTAAATCCGCCACTGAGTAATAATAATAATTAATCATCATTATCTTTATTATCGGGCCGTTTGATAATACCCCATTTCTCGGCTAATTGCAATGATTCCATTGCCCTATCGATAATTTTCTTCTTCTGTTCATCATTCTTATCTAACTTGGTTAATGCCATTAAAATCTCCATTATATCAGTTTCCATTAATTTCTCCGTTAATTCCTTAGATGCTTCAATGATATTATATATAATACATATACCACGATATTGGACACTATTAACACTATTAGCTAACAGTAAATGGAAACAATCCAACCAATTCTTCGATTCGAAAACTTTCTGACAACACTGTTTACTAGCACCAGTCAATATTGCCAATGCTCCACTAGCTGCCATTACTGTATCAATATCATCATCCAATACCAAACTGATTAAAAACTTGATCTTATCATTGGGTCCTTCATAGATCTGCACTACATCCGGTGACATTGTTAGATTCGTGATGCATTGAGTAGCCGCCCGACATAAATACTGATGATCTTCATACATATAATGTTCGATTTTCGATAGACCACCCTCTTTCAAGATCCTTTGGCGAGCTGTTTCATTCATTTGAGCAATATTACATAAACCCATCAACGATTCGAAATTCTCCAACCCGGTACAATCTTGATGTAACAGATTAATTAATGGACGTATCACTTCCAATGATCTTTGTCCAGGAAATGCAACTTCTGGATTCATTGTTATAGCAATTCGTGCTAATGCTTGTGCAGCATGTCGTCTACCTTTCTCGGTATTCTTCAAAGCTAATTGTATTAAAACTTTAACACCACCTTGTTGGACAACAATACCACGTAATTCCGGTTCACTACAAAATGCATTAAAAACACGTGCTATTAATTCACGTGAATTATCCGATTCAGTTTTCGATAATGCTACTAATGCTGTCGTAAAACCACTACGTCCTAAAACTATGATACGTTTTGTAATAAAATCCGGATCATCGAATTCATGTTCTTCGGGTATATGTTGTTTAGCAAATTTAGCTAATTCTAACATTTCGGGTAGGACTTCTTGTTTCTCATATGCATTACATAGATTAACTAATGTTGTTACAACACCAAATAAACAACTCTGATCACCGGTACGTGCTAATTCAATCATTGCTTGTAATGCTGGCTGGTCTTCAACTAATTTCTCTTTAACTTCAGCATCTAATGTTAAATAACTTAAACCTTCTGATGCCCATTTACGTATATCTGGATCATTACCGGGATGTAATAAAAATCGACGACAAGCTTCCGCCAATTTTAAATTTGAACCTTCTTGGAATGGTTTCATTGTAACATCAGTACCACCACTTGAACCCAATTTACATAAACCGACCAAAGCACGGACACGTATCGAATCATCACGACTCTTATACAAGTGTTTCAATATATCAACACCTTGTTGGATGATAGTTTTTGCTTTATCGGCCTTAGAGGCGGCAGCAATGATACATTCACATGCCACTTTTTGTTGTAATGGATCATCATGGGTATTCGCCATAACTAAGATCATTTCAATAATACCTTCTTTACTGATTATTGAATTACCAACATCTAATGGACCACGTAATAGTGATGTTATTGCCACAGTAACACGTACTTTACTTTCAATATCCGGTGTTAATAGTTTGTCTTTGATGAAATCTTCGATTTTATCTAAAAATCGTTGTTTAGCGGCATCATAATACATATTATCATAGATTCTTGCTAAACATACAGAGGCAATTGTACGTGTTGACCGGGTTATATTCATAGCACTTTCATATTTATATTCTTCTAGCTCTGAAGTGCATTCTAGTAAACGTTTAATTCCATCTAGCTCGACTAAACGTTCCGCCCAATTCAATGCGTTGTAATGGCAATTTTTCATTAATAATTCAATGATTGCATCACGTGCTATACCAGAAATTACACGATTATTAATTGAACAACATAAACATGTTAGAATTGTATCGATTTCGGTCTTATAACGTTCACATAATTGTTGATTGGGTTTTGTATCCGGTTTATTCTCCATACCGGATAATGTATTTAATATAATTTGTATACAATATTGAATACTATTGACTTGTTGATTATCATTTGAATCGATCATTTCTAAAAACCATGGTATACCACAAATTTTAATAATTTCAATAGTTTTCTCCGGTGTATGTTTACATAATTCTCCAATTACACGAATACCACTCAAGAAAATTGCGTAATTCTTTTCGATTTTTAATAATTGTTTAATTTTCTGTACAATACCATTTTGTACCATCAAATCACTACCATGTCGTTCACGTGCCAATACCAATAAATTATTCATAGCCGTTTCACGTTTCTCATTATCACTACTTGCATTCATATCAAAGATTAATTTCGTCATTGTATCAATTTTCGTTGTTATCTGTGTATTTTCATGTAATCGTTCCTGTGTAATTTTATATAAACGTTCCAATATTGGTTGGATTTCTTTATTATTTGGATTATCTTTAAAGATTTGTGTTGCATCACGATAGGCTTCTTCATAACGTTCGAGTTGTTCTAATGCTTGACAACGACGAAATAATGCTTTCGGATCATTGATTAATATATTTAAACATTTCGTACAATCATTGATTGTGTCTTCATATTTTTGCAGTTTTAGATAACAAGCTGCACGATTTTTATAATTTATTGCCAATTCATTCGTGTCGGTTTGTAATAAATTGATGGCTTTTGTGTAGTTTTTGATAGCATCATCGAATTGATTGTTTTTAAATGATTCATTGCCTTTTTGTTTGAATTTTAAAGCTTCTTCTTCTTGATGGTGTTGTTGGTTGTTATCACTACCCATTATGACACAGTTCCACACACACCAACACTGTGTTAATTACCGTGTTATTTGTAATATAATACTATTGGTGGCTGTGTTACCAACGCCGGTATTTATTTAGTAATCGAATGTTCTAGTTTTATTCCTGATTTTTGCTAAATTTAACCAATTATTTTTAGAAATTCCGTGTCTAAAATTAGGTTAACTAACTAGAAAGAGGTCATGTTCTGGAACAATCTAGAAAATTTCCAATTCTAATTAGATTTCAATTATTAGATTTATTTAAATTAAATAACTTACCGATTTTATTGATTTTCTATTTGTTTAATTGATTTTTTTGTATTTTCTCGCAATTTTTGGGCGTAAAACCAAAAGTTAGGTTAGAATTGTGTTGTCATAATACTAGCGCCATCTACTAGCAACGTCATGAACTATACGCTGCAAGCTCAAATTTTAGGCCCGTTCTTTTATTCAACATATTGACTTGTGCCATCATCACAGATCTGTCAAACTGGTCGTTTATTTTTATTAATCATGGAAATGATGGAATCCATCACGGGTGTTCTTAATTTCAGCTACTGATTAGTGATGAATCTGTCATTTCAGTATGAAAAAATGATACATGTAGAATCAGAGGTCAGAAACACCAGTCGCTCGATTAGAATTACTTCGGACGACTGCAGTTTCTGGCTTCTGATTGATTGTCGTTGAATTTTGGATGACACTACGGGTAGCGTTGAAAGCAGCTTACTTTTTAGCAAACTAGCAAAAATGTTCTTAAATTCCTCACCAATAGCTCGCTTTTTGCTCAAATGGTATGAAAACCCTTATTGTTAGACAAAAGAAAAATGACACAGATTTGGGAAATTTTCATTTCCTATACCAGTTGACATAATTGATTAGAATTAATATCGTCCAATTTAAAAATCAATTCTTTTTAATTTCAACAAATTTGAGTTTAAAATGCGCTATATTAAGCAGTAGTTTCTTAACAAAAATGCCAAAATTCACCACTGGAGGCGCTGATTCTAAGCTAATCCATCACAGACCATCATTGATAGTATTTGATGGATTCCATCTGCAATTTAATTGAATAAAAGAACGCGCGATGTTTTTTTTTTAAGAATTATTACAGATTTCTGTAAATGTCAACTGTCGAATTTTTTTGACAGTAATTTTGACGTTTCATCATCAATTTGTCAAACAATTTGTGTTGTATTGCGAATTTTTGCAAAAATCAAAATAATAAAAATGGTGACATTATTTTTAATTATTATCATTATTATTATTATCAATTTAATTGTTTTAATTGTTTTCCAGTTTCAATTCGGCTTTAATATGTTTCCGGAAATTCCACGTCCTTTTAATATGACTTATAAATGCCATTCAGTGGCAATGTTACCAGGCAATGAAAGGCAAGATGTTGAACGTGGTGGAAAAAGTAATACAAAATTTCAATTGATTTAAACAAAGAATTAATGATTGTCCTCTTTATTTTGCAGTCATAATGCCCCCATCAGCTTTAGAACAATTGACACGTTTAAACATCAACTATCCAATGTTGTTCAAATTGACCAACAAGAAAACTGGTCGTGTTACACATTGTGGTGTCCTAGAATTTGTTGCCGACGAGGGCAAAGTCTATCTACCACTATGGGTTTGATATTTACACGTTTTCTGGAACACAACCCCTCTAACAATAAGTAGTGTGTAGCTAAAGTTTAAGCCTGATAGGGGGCCTGTTGCAAAAATTCAAGCTTCGAAGTCCCAAATACAGGTGTCAGCCACTGCCACAGACGGTTGTGTTCCCGAATATTCTCATTTCGTTACTATTATTATTATTATTATTATTATTATTATTATTATTATTATTGTTTTTGTTGGTAGATGATGCAGAATATGGTATTAGAAGAGGGTGATTATGTCCAAATGGAAAGTGTCTCATTACCAGTTGGTACATTTTCGAAATTCCAACCATTATCACCGGATTTCTTAGATATTACGAATCCTAAAGCTGTATTGGAGAATTGTTTACGTTCATTCGCTTGTTTAACAACCGGTGATGTAATTGCTGTTAAATACAATCAAAAAGTCTATGAATTATGTGTATTGGAAACGAAACCGGGTAATGCAATCAGTATCATTGAATGTGACATGAATGTAAGTCGGCCAATATAATGTAATTCTTCTCAAAAATCATTTTAATTGAATGTTTTTTATTTTTTAATTTAAGGTGGAATTTGCCCCACCTGTCGGCTACAAAGAACCGGAAAAACCAAAACCTGAAGATGAAGAAATGTCCGTTGATCCAGCCGATTTAATGCCTGAACCAACCGGGTTTGTTGCTTTTCGTGGTGCTGGTAATCGTTTAGATGGTAAAAAACGTAAAGATTCCACCAGTAGTGATACAGCAACAACAAAACCAGTATATGTACGTGGTATACCAGATTATGATTACGAAATAGGTACATTACGATTCATTCGGCGACCAATAAAACCATGTAAAGATCAAGAACGTAGTGAATTTAAAGCGTTCAGTGGTACTGGATTCAGTATAAAATAATTTGTGTAAGTTGTGTTTCTCTTATCCTATTATTATTTTTGTGATCTATATATTTTTGTTAATAATATCGTATCAATAATTACCTAAATTGCGGTTTTTCTACCTCCCCAGTCCCAGGAAATGAACACTAAAAAGAATGGACCACTTTCAACCCCATTTATTTGGAAAACGGTGACGTCACTTTCTGTCGTCACACAGTTTGATAGAAAGTGACGTCACAGTCTTCCAAATAAACGGGGATTCAAGTGACCCATTAATTTGCGGATTTGAAATAACGACACAATCTTTAGCAATAAAATTTTATTTATTTTTTTATTATTACAGTGATAATTGATACATTTTTCTCTGTTTGTTTGTTTTTTTTTTGTTCTCTTCGTCTTATTTATTTATTTAATTAATAATAATTATTGCAATTAAAAGTAAAAATTGTCAAAAATTGTCTACGAACCAACGATTTTTTTTTAAATTTAAAATTTAATTTAATTTGTTTTAAATTCAACCCCCAACCCCCAATTCCCCAAATTTTCTAATTTATTATTACAATTGTTGTTATCGATTGTTTCTCTTTTTTTTGTAATTAATGAACACCTTGATATACATTTGTTGTAATTTATGACGTTTTGGAAAAATTAGAGAGAGATAGAGAGGATAGAAATAAATAATTAATAAATTAAACTATAGAACGAACTGCAAGCCATTATTTACATTTTTTTTTTGTAATAATATATATATAGTT
>JAZBHA010000383.1:15579-28274 GCA_037464855.1 Iselma pallidipennis | reverse complement strand
GTTTTGTTACCTTTACCATCCTGTTGTACTCCTAAATTGTTACTTTCATTGTGTAACGATTGGTAACTGGTACTTTTACTTTGTAGACTTAAACTGCGACTTAATGCCCGATTACGGACCATTTTCTTCGATAGATTATCCATGGTACCTTCAGTTTCTTCGTCACGTTCCAGATGTAGGAACACTTCTTCGAGTGTTGTCATCGAAACACCATAACTCGAAATGCCTACAATTTTCATATTAGTTATACGATTTTTGAGGATATTTATGGGGCATTTCGATCCCCACTAGGATGGAAGAAGTTTGACAATTACCAAGTTTGCTGGCTTTATTGTCGATTTCTTGCTCAATAGCTGAGAATAATGAAGCGAAATTATCAACAGCATTATGTGGTAGTATGAAACTTAATTCACGACCATGTCGACGTGCTTTTTCCGCTTTTGGGACGTGTGTCGTAACTAGACGTGTTATTGCATGTTCACGACTTACACCATCTAATACTAAAGTTAAATGGTAACCAATGCCGAATTTGTTTTTGAGAAACAACGAACTGCCACAACAACGGATATTTCCTTTGGACACCACCGCTTTACGATCAGCTACAAAAATTTTCGTTTTATTTTTCAAATCCTTGGGAAAACTTTAGAAATTACCTAAAATATCGGCTTCATCCATGAAATGGGTTGTTAATAGGATGACTTTACCATGTCGCCGGTTTTGCAATACTGACCACATGTGCCGTCGTGAGTATGGATCAACACCGGCCGTCGGTTCATCCAGAATAATAATCTTCGGATCACCGATGACAGCAATACCAACTGATAGTTTACGTTTTTGACCGCCACTTAGATGTTTAGCCGATGTATTTGCTTTGTCCATCAAATCAATATCACGTAATGTTTTCATGACTTCAAATTCCCTTAACGATGTCGGTATCCCTTTGACGGCAGCAAAAAACTCCAAATGCTCCTTTGGTGTTAGATTATCAAACAAAATGTCGTGTTGTGGACAAACACCAGTCATACGACGTATCTCATCCATATCATTCGGATCACGGATATCATAGCCGAATATATAGGCAGTACCACTACTGGGTGCTGTCAATCCAGTCAATATATTGAAGAGTGTCGTTTTACCGGCACCATTATGGCCCAGAATTGCCGTTATTTGGCCTTCGTAAATTGTTAGATTTATACCTTTGATGGCTTTAATTTCCGGTTTACGACAGTGCTACACCAAAAACAACAAAACGGGTTACTCCTGGCAGTGGAAAAAAGAAGTCCAGATTCAATTACCTGGAAGCTCTTGTAAAGATCAACGATTCGAATAGCTTCACGACCTTTCATCTCTCTTGGTACCGGTTCCACATCCACATTACTATCCTCAGTTGTTGCTGGTAATGACCCAACTGAACCACCATTAATGTACGGTATCTGAAATCGAGATTGTAGGACAACTTGATAACGTCCAGGTTTATGTTGATTTACCCGTTGCATTGATTTTTTACGGTTACACCAGAATGATGGTTTGAAACAGAAGAAGGGCGAACGTTTCACACCGTGCTCACCTAAAAAAAAAAACTCATACCATCAGTTTGTCTTATCGGAACACACCTTAACAGGTATAGGAACTCAAAAGTCCGAGAGCATCGCACATTGCACAGGTCTCGGTGATGCTCCAATGTGAATGGACCCGTGAATTCCTAAATTGATCAAATTATACAGGGTGTCCCACCGCAAAGTGCCTAACATGAATTAGAGTTAGAAGGGAAACTTTTCGCTGGGACACCTTGTAGATTTTTCGAAACTTACTCGGTATCACACAGTCTAAGTAATACGCTAATAGACCATATAAGATAATATCTAATGCCATCATAATCAAGCTACCACCAAAGGGTAAACCAGGACCTTGCCATAAATTATCAAAATTGACACCTTCCCCTTTTAGTTCCATCACTAAAGCCTTAAAAAAAAACAAAAAAGTAGTCTTTTTCTAGGATTTTCTAGTAGAAACTAGGGTGACCAACTTTTCCAAGAGTCAACCCGGGACACCAGTGGCGTAGTTATAGGATGGGGAGAGTCTGCTGCGAGTTTCTATAACTAAATATTGTGTCATTGCCGAAACCGGGACATTCCGTATCCCAGGCATCTGCCCCCGGGACGCGGGACTTTCGAGGCTTAAACCGGGACAGTCCCGGGAAGATCGGGACAGTTGGTCATCCTACTAGAAACAGTAATTTTACCTTATCCATAGCTAATGCAAAACCGGATGAACTAATCAACGACACAATACCAAATGCTACCGAACTTGAATTATCAATAAATACTTGAATAAAATATAATAAACTCATTATATTAACAGCGAAATTGCCTAAAATGCCAGCAGTCTAAAAAATGTTTGTTATTATCATTAATGGTACCTAATTTTCAAAAAAAAATTGATTAAAAACTTACACGAGATTTATCAAAAAATGGTGTTATCATAAATCCAAACATAATAATAGAGAGCGAATATAATAAAACTAAAAGAAAAATTAATAAGAAATTCGTATTTTGGAATACTTGTAGTGTAAACAAAAGAACACAACAGATTATTGATAAGAATAGTACGAAAATACCATAAATGATGAACCATGATAGCCTGGATAATAAAGAAGAAAAAAAAACAACAAATAGTATAGTTGCCAAATCTATTTGATCTAGATGGCCATGGTCAGGGCCGGACTGGCTTACCTTGGCCCCAGGGGAATTTATAGGAAGAGAAGGAAGGCATCTCTTCAGCTAATTATCGATGGCCCCCCAAAACGCTATTTGGCCTCCAAGTCCAGTCCGGTCCTGGCCATGGTATCACAGTGGCACTTACCAAAAAACCGAATCTTTTAAACCCATAATTTTCATTCCCTCTTTAATTTTATTCTCTTTTTCGCCAACAATTAAAATCAATAAATAGGTTATGAATTGTGATAATGCCATAACCATATATAATGGTATAACAACACGAAAAGCTACCATCCAATTACCGGTGTATGCCTCTTTTGGAAACATTTCCAAAGAGATCTCGGGTACTTTGATGTCAGTACGACCAGTATCAATCTGGAATTGTTACATGGTTCCATTAAATGAGGCAGTTTCATCCCCATTCGTTTGGAAGACTGTCAAAACTAGTTTCCACCAAGTGGGGATGGAAACGCCTCACTGGGGTGGGGGGCAAAAGACTTACCCGTATTTTCGTGTAATCCAGTAATGCTTGTAATGCCAGAAATCCGGAATAATAGTATTGATTCACTGGACAACTGTCACCGGTTTCGATCGGAAACACACTGGACCAATGACTGGATGATTGCCGGCATGAAGCTGGTGAACTGTACAGTACTGTTGTATCCGGTAATTCGAATAATGATGGGTTTGTTCGTATCTCATATCTGGAATTGATACCAAATTGGGTCAGAGTTACAAGAACTGATGGGTTTGACAAAATAATTTTGATCGTACTGTAACGGTCCACTGATTGGTTCCGGTTGTTCAAAAATCACAGCAATCGGTATATTGTCAGGTTCCAGCCAATAAGCCGTTAAGAGATCTTCTTTGGTTGGAAATATGAGCCAATTGATTGGTTGTAAGCCAGAATTTTGGTACATACTTTGCCATAAATCATTAACGTTGCGTAGGAAATCCTTGAATCAAAGCCAAAATCAATTCTTAGGGGATTTCTGGATTTGACCAAAATGGGGGGTGACTTACTTGTGTTTCGTTATTATTGGGCACAACAGCAACTGTATGGTTTTTCAGATTTTGGAAATGATTGAACAGACGTGCCTCACCACGTGGTGTATCCATGATGGGAAAATTCGGATTTGGTATAATGATCTTCATTACAATCAATATACCCAGTGAATATAATGGTAACAGAACTTCCTATAATTCGGACAAAACAAAAAAAAAACACCCAAAATCAAAAAGAAATCAATGAAACACTAATTGATACAGATTACTAAACGAAAAATCAAAGGTCAAGGTTGGGTGTTGTATTTTTTCCCTCCCTTTCGTATTGGTATTTAGGAAATAAATATAATTGGATCGAATCCTCACGTTTTATATATTATTAGGAATTGTCGTGATAGGGGGGTGGGGTGGGAAATGGAGAGATTGAAATTGTCTATCAAGGGATTAGTGGGGTTTCAATCAGATAGGCCATGATTGAATTTTATTTCTTAATCACCCCTAAGTAGGTACTTACCGCTATGGTTTTTCGTTTTTCCCGTTTCTTCAATAAGATATTCCGTTTCAGCATTGCTTTCAATTGGGAACAATAAATGGAAACTTGTTTTTCGTCCATTTTATTAATAGGGGTTGTAGCTGAAGTCTCCATTTTTCTTTCGGCTTGTCGATTATTAATCAAGTGGTACTACTGGAGACATGTCTGGAAGAATTTTTCGCAATTTAGTATAAATATACAGAGTGTCCCACCGGACGAGCGGGTACTTTCCGGTGGGACAGCAGGTGTTTATAACTCAGAAAGTCGGCGAACTTGCTAGCAATTATACTAAATTTATGACGTTTTGGAAACATTTCAAATGGATTTACTAATTAATTATTACTACGGATTAGTGAGGTTCCACCCTGTTTGTAATTCCCTACAAAACGAACAATCAAATATTTGCAAAAAATAAATAAAAAACGTTTCCCTTTTTGCTTCTCATAACTAAAAATTTCCTATCACCCCCGGACCTTTGACAATATATCAACCCTTATACACAACCCTCCTTAACAAAATCGGCCCACTTTTATAATCGATGTTTTATTATTACTATTATCACGGAAGTAAAATATAGTTCCTATTTGTGTGTTTTTAAAAAAACTCACCCTCTCGCAATTATTTCTACCTGGGGAGAATTACCAAAAAATAAAAATGGGGTGGGTCGCCCTTTCGATATTTACCTAATATGGAAAATCCCTAATAATTCCGGGAAATTGTTGGATTTTGTAGTTTCAAACCGCCGCACAAACGCCGGCCATCTTGATTTTCACTGTAACAATTTTATTGAATATGAATAGGGGTGGTGGTGTGACCAAATTCCACCCTTATCCACTTTAAATAATTTGTGTTTTGGTTGAAAAAAATCGATTATTTACTATTTTGGATTTAAATTCAAATCACGAAACACTGCACTATTGTTAAGAAATTATTGGAAATTCGATGGCAACGACGATGGCGGCGGCGACATTAATGTAATAGCAATAGTGGTGGTGGTGGTGGTGGCGGCGGTGACGGCAACGTTCGATATACCCCTATACAACGGCAATGATGGTGGCGGTAACGGCGCTCTCGATTCGTTCAACTGAAACCAGTTTTCTTTATGTTGGAAATATTTGTAAAATGAGGGTGTTTGAAATCGAGTCGGCGCAATTCAATTGTTTCAATGCAAGGGTTCAAGTGTAAAGCATAAAGGGTACAATAAATATCTAGTTTTGTAGAAAAAATTCAAAACATTCTAAAAAACGAGACGCCACTGGATTTTTTTTTGTATTTCAGAGAAAATTATTGGAAAAATTAATGATTCAATTGTCGTGTATGCAAAGGGGGTGGTTTCCTCTACCCTTAATATTTGTTATTAAAAATTTAAAAGGATATTGTTGAAAATCGATCGCAGGCAAAAAAAAAAGGTATTTGTCCCTTTTCGGTTTCTCCCTTTATGCTATTGTTCTTGTATAGTTTGGACGACTCCCCTTCAGAATTATAAAATCAACCCCTTTCGAACAGGGTAAATTATCCAAAATATGACTCATTTCTTCAACGTCTACACGACATTAACTAGTTTCTTTGATAATAAATGAGAGAAAAACTACCATTAGGTGTGTCTCCCAACAAAAAGGGGATGAATTTTGCAATTTTTCGAGACACGACAATCAAGTTGGCTATAGAAACAAAACAATCAAAAAATATATATAGAGAGAAGGCTTGGCGCGCGGCTATCTTCAGTAATTATCGCCCTCTTTTTCAATGCAATCGAAATGGCTGTGGTGATAAAGCAGCACGATCTCCGATCGGCATTTGTTTTCAACTATACTACCACTATCGAAAAAAAATCAAGTGTGCGGTGGTTATAGATATAGGGTGCGTCCACGCATATAAATACGACGTCAAACCATGCGATTTTCATTTGTTTTCCCTATGGTCTCTTAAATACTTACCTTATAATGCCCTTCACCTCCAAACAAAAGAAAATCGGGAAAAAATTTTAGGTTACAATCTTGTATCACTACTAGCACACTAGATTTAGAAATATTTTTAGAAATTGACTAATTGACTCACAACCAACTATGATTATTTTAATTTTTCGGTGAATGATACGCTTCTGATTCTTAACAGAAAAGCATCAAAAATAAAAAATAGATTGTAATCGCGCGCGCAAAATAAAAATGATCCATCACCGGAAATGATCTTTTTTGGAGCGGAAATTATCATCGATTTAATGAAACGGAAAATTTTATGTAAAATAGAAAAATAGACGCAATAATTATTTACAATTTAAATTTAAATGATTTTAATAAGAATTCTGCAAGACAAGATAAGAATTTCAATTGATTTGTGAAAAAAAGTGTGTTCGACCGTGACAGGACTCGAACCTGCAATCTTCGGATCCGAAGTCCGACGCCTTATCCATTAGGCCACACGGTCTATACAAAGTATACTATAATGGGCCTATATGAACGTGACCTTGTAATATAGGCAACCAAAAAAACTTAATTGTGTATTGTTAATTATATATTTATTGAAGTGTACAGAAAATATTAAGGTGGAAATACACTAATAAATTTAGGCAAACAATTTAGGGTGTGTCAACAGGACATAAATAAAGATCTTCTTCTATCTTTTTTCTCTGTTTTCGAAAAGCACAGACCAATTTGTGAGGCAAAAACTCCTCTCTACCGTAGCTGTTAATAATGCGAATTTAGGTGGAAAAATACCATACAATGGGCTTAGCGAATTTTTGTGATTAATTGAAAATTGCACCAAATTCTACAAAATAATTTTTCACGGTGAGATAATCGACTAATAACAAATACTAAAGTATTTATTAGTGACTTGTTCCAAATTCATTCACGTCCCATGGCCCTTAGAGACGTATAAAATGATAAAACACTCTTAAAAACCTTTAAAAATAAAGATTTATTAGTCCTTTATCAGTTTTTCTACTATTAGGGTGCATATACACGGAGAGATTGTTCTCCTCTCTTTTGAAAAATAAAGGCTCTCCTTCCTTTCCTTGTTAGAAATTGATGGGAAAGGTTAACGGGAGAAACAATCTTCCCGTGTATGTGCACTCTTGAGACAAAAATACCAGAGTAAATGTTGCAATGTTTAGCCGTACGAATCCATCACCGCCGGTAAAAACAAAGTCCCTTTGGGCATTTTGCATAATCATTAGAAGACTTGCAGTCCATTCTTTATTATTAATCGTATACCAATCAGATGAATAAACAGAATCGACCAATTGTGAAGCCTAAAATTGTTTCAGTTTTTATACAATGTAAGTCCAAACTGTTATTACGTTAATTTTATACAGCAGACGAGATGGCTTCACTAGTGCCACAGTACATTGCAAATTGGGATAGTTGTCCCATCAAGAAGTTCGCTGTCTTTATTTTATTCTCTAAAGGAAAACCTCTACAAAACGGTAGGAAAAGTGTTAATGGACAAAACAAATCACGGACTTACTCTTCAAAAATGATAAATAATTGGACACAACTTGCTATAATTGTTAATAAGAATTGTAACAAGAATATTTCTGAGCTGAGTTCATTGATCTGTTTGCAATAACTGGAAAATTTTGCTTATATTTTCGAATAAATTCTGAGAAAAAAATTGAGGACTTACTCAATCAAAAAATTATGATAATCAATTAAATGTTTAAATTGTTTTCGAAACTGTTCTGGTTTCTTTTCAAAATCTTCACTTTTCAATTTCAATATTAATCGTTGTAATAATTTAAATTGTACCATTGTTTCAAGGGAAATACCAACGAAACATGTATCGTAACCCATTAAATGGGCATACGCTAAAAATACAGCATATTCGTGAATGATGATTAAGTATGGTTTCCAATTATCATTTGGGCAATAACCAGCAAATGGTAATGCATCAGAAATGAATGGTTCAATGTCGAAACAAAGTGCAATACTTGCACATAGAATTAGGTGGAATTTATTGACATTCTTGGCAATTCGCAAAATTCTCTTACACTCCAAATGGACTTCATTATCAAAATCGGTTAGTTTCATGAAATCCTTTGATTGTATTAGTAGGTTAAGGAATGTTTCTTGATGGTAATACATAGCTGCAGATTTTACAATAATCTTTTGGAAAAAATAAAGTCCATAAATATTTGGACTTCAAAATTAGCAAAAAAAATCATTTACCTGTACCATCAAAACTAATGATTGTACTGAATTCAGAACGACTGTAAATCCCAAATGAGATGATTTTATGATATCGGTTATATTACAAATTATAATAAAAACAATAACCGACATGTTGAACGCAATTACTAGATTAGCGAATTTGAATTTGCGACCAGGATGGTGACCAACTGAAGAAATTAGCTTCAATGGAAACTTAACTGAATCACTATTACCATGAAACTCTGTAACAACCATTTTGTTCGTTTTCTCGGTTTGTTTCAACCACAACAATCAAAAACAAAATGGCTATTGTTGCTAACGATCCTCAGATTTATACTTGAATGTTAACTGCTAATTAACTTTTTTATATGGGAATGTTACAAGTGGTATGCTTCCAAATTGTTTGTTTATAATTACCGGTAATTATACCGGCCCACGACCCCATTTTGAGTAACCAACACAACTACAAAATCTCATATTTTGTTAATTAGCTTCCCACGTGTAAAACATGAGGATTCCCGCGAAAAAAAATCAGTGATTGTGCTGTGTTTTGGACATAACATCAAACTACCAAAAACTCTGTCTTGGAACTACATAAAACGACAAGACTCTCTTGAAAACTTAAAAATAATCAATTTTGACCCAACTTTGTTGGAAGTGACGGGAAAAATTCTAGTACCAAAGTGAATGTTGCAATATTTAAACGAACAAATTAACAAACCCATTTCCGCCCGTATAAACAAACTGTTTTTGGGCGCTTGATGTAGAGTTTTACGTAAGCCCAAAATTTTGTGATAGTTTATTGAAAATTGCACCAAACTCTACAAAATAATCTTTCACGGTGAAACAATCGACTAATAACAAATTCTAAAGTATTTATTAGAGATTTGTGCCAACTTTATTTACGCTCCATAGCCCTTAGGGACGCATAAAACGATAAGACACTCTTAAAAACCTTTAAAAAACAAAATTTATTAGTCGTTTATCAGGTTTTCTACTATTAGGGTGCATATACATGGAGTGATTGTTCTCCTCTAACTTCGTTCTCTCTCCCTCTCTCTCTCTTGGAGAATAAAGCCCCTGCTTCCTGTCCTTGTTAGTAATTGATGGGAAAGGTTACGGAAGAAGCAATCTTCCCATGTATGTGCACCCTTGAGGCAAAAATACCAGAGTGAATGTTGAAAGCTTTAGTCGTACGAATCCCCTACCGCCGGTAAAGACGAAGTCCATTTGGGATTTCTGCATAATCATTAGAAGACTTGCAGCCCATTCTTTATTATTAACCGTATACCAATCAGAAGAATAAACCGAATTGGCCAACTGTGAACCCTAAAATATTGTCAGTTTTTACAAAACGTAAGCCCAAAATTTTTTCCTGTTAATTTTATACAACAGACGAGATAGCTTCACTGCTGCCACAATACATTCCAAATTCGAATATTTGTCCCAATAGGAAAATCCCTGTCTTTATTTTATTCTCTAAAGGAAAACCTCTATAAAACGGTATAAAAAGTGTTAATGGACAAAAACAATTATGGACTTACTCTTCCAAAATGATAAATAATTGAACACAACTTGCTATAATTGTTAAGAAGAATTGTAACAGGAATACTTCTGAAGTGAGTTTATTAATCTGTTTGCAGTAACTGGAAAATTTTGCTTATATTCTCAAATAGATTCCAAGGAAAAATTAGGGACTTACTCAATCAAAAAATTATGATAATCAATTAAATGTTTAAATTGTTTTCGAAATTGTTCTGGTTCCTTTTCAAAACCTTCACTTTTCAATTTCAATATTGATGCTTGTAATAATTTAAATTGTACCATTGTTTCAATTGAAATACCAAGGAAACATGTATCGAAACCCATTATATTGGTGGGCACTACACATGAAGCATATATATGAATGATGGTCAAGTATGGTTTCCAAGTATCATTTGGAATATAACCAGCCAATGGTAATGCACCAGAAATGAATGGATCAAGAATAAAACCAATCGGAATAATTGTAGATACAGTTAGAAACAATTTGATGACATTCTTGGTAATTTGCAAAATTCTGTTACACTCCAAATGGACTTCATTATCAAAATCGGTTAGTTTCATGAAATCCTTTGATTGTATTAGTAGGTTAAGGAATGTATCTTGATGGTAATACATAGCTGCAGATTTTACAATCACCTTTTGGAAGAAAAGAAAGTCCATAAATATTTGGACTTCAAAATTGACAAAACACGATTACCTGTATCAACAAAACTGCTGATTGTACTGAATTCAGAACGACCGTAAATCCCAAATGAGATGATTTTATGATATCGATAAGATCACAAATTATAATAAAACTAATAAACGACATGTTAATGGCGATTAATAGATTAGCAAATTTAAATCTGTGACCAGGATGGTGACCAACTGAAGCAATCAACTTAAATGGAAACTTAATTGAGTCACTATTACCATGAAACTCTGTAACAACCATTTTGTTTGTTTTCTCGGTTTGTTTCAATCACAACAATCAAAAACAAAATGCCTATTGTTCCTAGTGATATTCAGATTTATACTTGAGTCATAATTGGTAAGGAATTTATTTATATGGGAAGGTTGCAAGTGGTATTCTTCCAAATTGTGTTTGTTAATAATTACCGGTAATTAGGCCATCCCACAACCCCATTTTGAATACTCGACACAACTACAAAAGCTCATATTTTGTTAATTATATTTCTACATGGGAAACAAAGGGGTTCCTGTGCGAAAAGTGCACTATTTTTGTAAATTTTTGTTATAATTTATTGAGAATTGCATGAAATTTTACACAATAACCGTTTACGGTGAAATAACAACAAATTCTAAACTATTTACTAGTGACTTGTTTCAACTTCATTTACGTTCCATAGCCCTTAGGGACGTATAAAACGATAACACACTCTTGAAAACCTTCAAAAATTAAGATTCATTAGTCTTTTCTCAGTTTTCCTATTATTAGGGTGCATCTACACGTAGAAATTGATGGAAAAGATTACGGGAGAAGTAATCTCCCCGTGTATATGCACTCTTGAGACAAAAATACCACAGTAAATGTCGAAACGTTTAATCGCACGAATCCATTACCGCCGGTAAAGACGAAAACCATTTGGGCTTTCTGCATAATTATTAGAAGACTTGCAGTCCATTCTTTATTATTAACCGTATACCAATCAGAAGAATAAACAGAATCAGCCAATTGTAAAGCCTAAAATATTGTCAGTTTTCATATAACGTAAGTACAATTTTTTTAAAGTAATTTTTATACAGCAGACGAAATAGCTTCACTGCTGCCACAATATATTCCAAATTCGAATAATTGTCCCAATAGGAAAATCCCTGTCTTTATTTTATTCTCTAATGGGAAACCTCTATAAAACGGTAGAGAAAGTTAAATGGACAAAAAAAAAATGTGGACTTACTCTTCGAAAATGATAAATAATTGGACACAACTGGCTATAATTGTTAAGAAGTATTGTAACAAGAATACTTCTGAAGTGAGTTCATTTATCAGTTTGCAATAACTGGAAAATTTTGCTTATATTTTCGAATAAATTCCAAATTAATTGTGGACTTACTCAATCAAAAAATTATGATAATCAATCAAATGTTTAAATTGTTTTTGAAATTTTTCTGGTTCATAATTTTCACCTTTCAATTTCGATATTAATCGTTGTAATAATTTAAATTGTACCATTGTTTCAATTGAAATACCAAGGAAACATGTATCGAAACCCATTATATGAATGGGCACTACATATGTAGCATATATATGAATGATGGTCAAGTATGCTTTCCAATCATCATTTGGAATATAACCAGCAAATGGTAATGCTCCAGAAATGAATGGATCAACGGCAAAACCAACCGCAATAATTGAACATATAATTAGATGAAATTTGAGAATATTCTTGGTACTTTGCAAAATTCTGCCACACTCCAAATGGACTTCATTATCAAAATCTGTTAGTTTCATGAAATCCTTTGATTGTATTAGAAGATTAAGGAATGTGTCTTGATGGTAATACATAGCTGCAGATTTTACAATCACCTTTTGGAAAAAAGAAAGTCCATAAATATTTGGAGTTACTTTTTGAGGAACAAAGTAAGCCCATTAATATTTGCAAGGAATATTTACCTGTACCAACACAACAGCTGATTGTACTGAATTCAGAACGACTGTAAATCCCAAATGAGATGATTTTATGATAACGATAATGTCACAAATTATAATAAAAACAATAACCGACATGTTGAAGGTAATAATTATTG
>JAZBHA010000382.1:43682-66533 GCA_037464855.1 Iselma pallidipennis | reverse complement strand
CAATGGACCCCCTTGATGCTTGATACTAACACCTATCCAAGCACCACATGTTAAGAACCCCTGGTCTAAATTATAGATGTACCAGGAGCGACTATAAAATATACTACTATTTGTATAGTCACTACTACCAGTTAGGATATCAGGACTTGTTTAAAAGGATTTCTAAACAAATTTTGTGATAATCAATGGGAAGTTGGTCGGGGGGCGCTAATTCAATCACCGAACAAATCCATAAACATACATGAAAGGGTTGTTGCTTGTTTTTTTCTGTTTTGACACAAATTGGTTATTATGAGTTAATTCCGGCTTGGTAACACTTCCCATTAGTGCACGGAAACCACACACGCTTACCTAAAATAATTCAATTGATTATTATTACCTATTCTCACTTGAGTTATCTTCAATAAAAATGTAATTACATTAACAGTATCCGAAACTTGATGTAAATACGATTCAAGATTATTGTAACCAAATCGTTTGAATGGTATTGGATAACCAATTTTATCAACAAAATATTTCGATAATCTTTTCCTTGTATTTTTTTGTGTTAATAATGACGATAACCATTTGATAATTATACGTGTTACTGTCAGTTCTTCTTCTGTTATTGTTAGATGATGTGAAGAAGCCTAAATACAAAAAAAAAGGAAAAAATAAATGTATGTTCAAATAAGAACAATTAGTAAATATGTAATACACATATTTACCATCATGGAGTACATTTTCAATAAATCGATTAATATCAATACACAATATTTCTCACAATCAGTATTATTATGATTTTTTTTTAATAAAATTGTATAAATATTTTAATAACTGAATATGGACGTAAAACTCAGAAATTATATCCGTGAACTGCAAAATTTTTTTGAAATAAACACACATCTCATCTCGTACCATAGAGACGTGAGCTGCTTACAGCCGTCTATATTATTACATTGATTTTACAGTTTATTATCGAGAATTTTTTTGGAGCACTTTTAATATCCGAGTTTTACCCGATGCGAAAATCTCTTACTTCCCGAAGAATTAGACCTCAACTGTTATATATCATTGAACTGATCATCACCTGGACAGTGAACATTCTTATCTCTCCTAGTTGCGATTTTTTGAAAGTGAATTAAATCCCATACATATGTATACGTATATTCTGACTCTACTAGCCGAGACATATCAATTGATACCTATTTTGACCCACAGATTAAAAAAGCTCTGACTGTATTCAGTAGGAAATCTTATTTTCCTTGAAAACTTCAATAATAATTGAGAAATTCTAGTTCGCAGTTTAACTTTTATTAATTTACGGAAATGTGCACTGAATTAATAGAAAACAAGTTGTACTGACAATGAGTTTATATGTTCCATACAAACCCAACCAACCTTCGCTGGACATTTCTGGTTCACGAAAAATCATCATACCCACTCGCGGTACCCTACGAGGAAACCTAGCTTCAAAATCTGAAAATCGGTTTTCGATCGTTGTTACCATCTCTGAGCTTCTTTCTTTTGTTGGGGATGGCTATAGAGATTTCCATAAAGCACAGCGTAATGAAAAATAGTTTCACAAAATAACTTATAAATAAGATTAAGTGACAAAAAGGGAGAAAGGTGTGAAAGGTAAAGCTAAAAATATGGTGTAACTTATAAAAAGAGATAAAACATGTAAGAATTTCAGTTAAAGATTTATTTTTCTGGAATTCCAATACACTGCTGATTTAAACGATCAATTAAATAGGAACAATTTCATTGTCTTTTCTAATAATTGCACTAATTTCTTCAAATTTAGTCATCACCACCAGTCATGACTTCCATGAATTCTGAAATTGTTATTTATTGTTTTTATTAAAAACGGTCTGAAATTTCCTGAAAAGAATTACCATCATAGTCGACCGTTCCTGAACCATCAGTATCGATTTCAGCAATAATCATATCTAATTCTTCATTTGTTAGTTTGTCATCCAATTCTTTCAGAATTTCTTTCAATGTTGATGTGGTTATATAACCATTACCTTCTTTATCATACAATCGGAAAGCTTCTTTCAGTTCGGCTTGCATCGCTTCAGCATCTTCTTCAACCATAAATTTGGCAGCTAATGTTACAAATTCTTCAAATTCCAATTCACCAGATCCTGAAAATTTGTTAGCAATTTTTTTCTTTTGACTGATGGAAAGTACAGAATATACTACCATCTGCATCAACTTCAGCAATAATATCAGCTAAGATTTTATCAGTTGTATGGATTCCTAACATACTTAAAATGGTTCCAATCATAACGACGCCAATACTGCCCTTTTTCTCAACATCAAATGTATCAAACGCCTTTTTCAAAACTTAAATATAGAAATAGTTTGAAAAAAAATCACGGGTATAACTTCAAGAATACTTACGTTGAACTTGTTCTTTACCTAAGTCTTCCTGCAATTACAGAAAAATTATTATTAATTTTTTTTTTAAATAAAGACAAATTTGCGTTTTACCATCTTAAAAATTTGTAAAAATTGACTGTTGGTAGGTGGAATTCAAAAACTGAATGAAATTCCAACATTTGTCTGTCGGTTCTTTATAAAACTTCACTGATTCGTGGAAAAAAATCTCGTGAGTGGGGTTATATGGGACTATTTTCATATTTCTATATTGTATGAAAAGTTTAATTGTTTTTGGAAAATGTTGAATGTTCAGAGGTGGATTTGCGATAATTTTGCTTAAAATTAAAATAATGTTTTATAGTAAAGCGTCGATAACTCGTCGCGGCGATACGAAGAGAATGTCGAATTACAGAAAAAATAAATCAAGTAGAAAATTTCAATAAAAATGATCAACTATTCAGTTTCGTAAGAGAAATTACTTCTACCGCTAATCAACAATAAGAGATTTGATAAAGACAACGTTAGATTAACTATATGGAACAAATATGGTGTAGATATTCATAAAGAAGGCGAATTATTGAGTGACGAATTATCGAGGTTTGACTGTAATTAGTTATTTTAAAACCTAAAAATATCAAAATGGTATTGTTTGCTGTGCACATTTCATTCAAATCCGTCCCTGCTTTACTATACAAATAACATTTAAAATCTAGTAAAATCACTCTATTATGTACAATTCTATAGTTGGCAAAAAGGGGGAGAAGGGGGGGCACGTTTTTTCTTGGCGTAAAATATTATGCCCCTCTATCTTATTGTCACATTGCCCCAATCGATTTTATACCTGTTTTCTCTGTTTTGGCTACAAGCCCACTAGTTTGTAGTTCAGCCCTATTCTCTATTTAAAATTCTAATCCACTATAAACTACTACAATGTTAATAAATCTATCAGAGGATGTGTTGTTTCTATTTTATTGTCGATTGTCGACCACATTAATAATTGTGTTACGATGTTCAAAAAAACTATAACACGAGGAGAATTTTGGCAACTTGAGTTATTTCAAATAGATAGAATTTGATAATTTATCATAATCGAAAAATTTGACATAAAAACACCAGTTGGTGGAAATACCGATGGAATTTTTTGCTCTTCTTTTCTGACGTCATTTAGTTGAATTTTTTTTGCCGTAATAGAGGACTAGGTATAAATGTTTCTATTTATGTTTGGTTAGTAATTTCAATAGTAAGTAATTGAATGAACATTTCTATAATTACTTTTCTAGAAGTAGGGAATCCCCTTTGATTTTTGTTAGGTATAAGCAAAAACGTTTCTCAATTATGTCATTATTTACTTATTAAATAATCATTTGAAGGCTTAAATTATCGATCATATGAATTTCAGCAGCAGTTTGTTATTGATTGTTTTATTGTTAACAACAACAAATATGAATTTAATATTTTGCAAATATTTTTTTATAAATTTATGTTTAATAAATGTAATATTATGTGAAAATTTTCAATGTACAATGATACCAATTCAAACACAAGATGGTAGTTTTAGTGGAACTTGTTGTATATTTTATAAAAATTTAAGTGTTGGTAATATTGAACAATCAAAAGGTACAATTATGCAACAAGTATTAAACGATAAACAGCCACCACAACAACCTCATTATCAACAACAACAACCATACTATCAACAGCAGCAACCTTACTATCAGCAACAACAACAACCCTATTACCACCAGCAACAACCCTATCACCACCAGCAACAACCCTATCACCACCAGCAACAACCCTATTACCATCAACAACAAAAAGAAAGTATTCGCAATTATTATCGGCCCGGTTATGCAATGTTAAATGAAGAAGATAGGAAAAATTTAACAGTTATTGATGGAAATTGGAGAAGTAAAAATAATAGTAATAATAAACCATCTGGAAATTTGACATTTCCAACAAGAAATTTTATAGATACACCAGAAAGACCCATTTGTCCTGAAGGTTATTTGATCACACATGATGGACGTTGTGAACAGCCTTTCTAATTGTTTATTGTTTATTTAACTAATTTTGTAAATATTGTAATAACAATTGAAACGTATGAAAGTTTAAATTAAAGAATTGTTTTATTTTGAAGCTAAACAACCAAGTTTAATTAACTTTTTGTATATTTATTCGTTTAGAAGTTAATTTTCTGTTCTACCCAAAATAAACTACCATATTTCAGCATCAATTTCTCTAATTTATTAATTATTGTTACGGTTATATATACATAGTTCCTAAAGATTTATTCAACAATTAAATTTAACTATCACTGGTGTAATTAATTTTATCATTGCGAAACATTCATTGCGAAAACGTCCAAATTCGGACGTTTTCGCAATTAATCAAAGTCCATTGTGCTTGTTCAATACTTGTATTATACAATATAAATATTGTATGGAACGTAGTCAGGGTTGGATTCGTGCATAATTTAAGTAATCGAGCTAAAGTTTAGTGTCCTACATGATAAAGGGTTTCTTTTACACCCCCTTTGATTCATATGAAAGGCCTCTAAATCTGAAATCCACCCACAATCAGTAAATGAGCCTTATAGATATTCTAGATTGCGAGTCACGGCAATCTAAGCCCTGGTCCTGAGCACAAGGACAAAGTGTATTCTGATCAAAACATTTTGCCCCGTGCGTCAAGAGTTTACCAGTTCGACCCCCATTTCCTAGGTAAGCGCCTTCTCTTTTGTAATTCAATGTAACTGATTGTGAGTCTACATAATGAAAATAGACAAACTATTATTAGAAAGAGCTTCTATTACTGTGATGGTCATTTACGCCTGTTATTGATTAATACCCCAATTATAAATATAATAAATGTTTATCGTTATAGGTTAAATTGTATTTGACCGACAATTGAAAATCTTAATTTCCAGAATTAACGCCCATGCTTCATTGATTGCAAGAACCTGATCTTCAACCCTTATCTGCAGAGAACACTTTGTATTCTTTTTCTCTTAATTTGCTCGAAAATCAAAAAATGGAGTAGTTATTTTTGAATGGAACATCCTGTATTTAAAAAAATTGTATTCTCCTATAGTGTACATTCAGAGTCTAAAAACACAATAGATATTCAAAGATGCTAATTGATAATTGGACACTTTATTCTATAAGATTATTTGCCACTCATCTTTTAACTCTTGCACATCAAGAGCAAGTACGTGAGATCAGATTTGCGTGTATGCTATTCGGTTTCGACGACTATCCTCTGACAAATTCTTTCTGCAAAGAAAAGCTTCCAGCTTTAGTTATTAAGTTTTACCACCTAGAACTTATTGAAATAAATATTTCGATTTTCAGTCTGTATGATATCCAGAAAAATGAACTGATGGAAACCTAACGAAAAATTAACTTGAGGAGACACTTAAAGGATAGATATAGGCATGTTAAAAGATAAATCTGAACTGACATAATCCTTGCAATAAGCTGTAACGCAAACACTAATTTTGAAACAGCCGACTTTATACAATCAATTTTATTTATAGAGAGAGCTATTCGTAGATTAGATGGTATATTAAGTTGCCTATACTGTTTTTCAATTTACTGTATCCTGTTTTATCCTGTTTTACAATATTTATTGTTCGTCATGTTTGTTCTATTCTTATTGTTGTACGCACACATACGCTTATTGTTAGTCTTTTGTTGAAAGAGAAATACACTAGTAGGAATTTAGATCCTGTTTGTTTGATTGTTGTTGTTGTTGTTTTTTCTTTGCACAATTTATCTCCCACACAATACGTAATATATCAAACCGAAAATCTAACAATCTCGTTAAATATAGGCCTATGAAATAATAGCTTTAGTCATAAAATACCCTTGAAAATAGATATAATTTCAACATAATCATAGACTGTTTCTAATAATCGAAGATTGTTAATAATGTCTTCATTCAAAAATTCTATCATTTTTATTGTATTTTCTAATGTAAAATCTTTTAAATATTCATTTAAAGAAATGTATAATAAAATTTGCAATCACCTGTCAGATCACCTGTCTGAGAGACAAATAATAATCAATCGTTAACTATTAATCGAGCTAGATATTTCGTTACAACAGTTGTGAAATGCATGTCTAATTCAACAGTTTCTTTTTCTTTTTTGTTCATTTTAGCTAATCGATAATATTGTGAATGATTGATGATAGATTTTCTCCACCCACACATATTCTCTTTCGCAATATAAGAAATTTCAATGTCGATCAATTTTCAAATTGATCGTATCATACATATTGTAATAATAAAATATATTGTTCTAATCAAGGACAATAATTAGTTGTTGGAATAAACGTTAAATAAAATAGAAACAGACACGGAGAGAAAGGGCGATATCTTAATCCAGAAATTTGCAGTGGAACAGCAGGTGATAATTATAATTTTTTTTTTTAGTTATCAACTAGCAATTTTTTTTCAGTTCACATTTCGACTAAATGATGGTTGTCAATTTTTACTGATTGATGTGTGTATTGAGAATATAAAGAAAAGAAAAAAAAATAAGAAACGCCCTTCTAATTATTACTAAATATTTCCTATGAACAATCATAAATGACCCCGAATATTCGTTTACCTTTCACAAAAATTTTTACGTCCTTAAATTGTATCCGCCCCATTTATTATCCACGAAAAAAATAATATTTTCAAATATAGATTACATAAAAAAAATATGTTACCGACTGTCTAGGATTTAACACATGAAAGTTATTTTCCCCTCAATTTCATATAATAGGGAAACTATTAATCCTTTCCTCTTTTTGTAAATTTTATAAAATTTCATGCACAATCATGCAAATTCACATTATAATCGGTCAATTATAATTCTGTATCGATATATTTATATAGATATGTATGTAGTGGTGGTGTTTTCTCTTTGAAAAATCACTTTCTTCAGGAATTTCACGCATCAATTCCTTTGATTTTTTCTTGTGTTCGTGTTCTTTTCTACAAAACTAACATAAAAATTAAAATTTCTTGAGTAATAATTGTATTTGTTATAAAATGAACTTGACTTATCATTATTATTGTTGCTATTATTATGATTATTATTATTATAACATCATCATTATCATATGAAGAAATTGGTGAATTGTTTCGCCTCATTGATGTTACAATAATTCAGCCTTGTTAAAATTTCCAACAATTCTATTCTTTCTATAATATAGAAGACGAAAATTGTTACTTTAATATACAAAAATTCCTAAATAGAATTGTTATGAATTGTGAAATATTCCCCTTTTGTTTTGTTTATAATTTTACAATTGTTCCAATGATAAGAATCAAATATTGTTGTTTATTGTAGTTAAATGTACGTTTTTCCCTTGTTTTTTTTAAGTAAACTTGAAATTTCCAATATAGTAGAGCGTCGATTAACCGGAATAGCCCTTTTCAGGATAATCGAGCCTTTACACTTATATATTTGGACAAGTATTTTACTCTAATTTGTCCAACTACTACCATTAACAAGTAGATAACAAAAATCGTCTTATTCCAAATGATTCCGAGTAATTGACGTTCTGGATATCTGACGTCCGGATAACTGAAGCTCTACTGTATAATGAACATTTATAAATTCTATCAATGTCTGAATAAACCAGTCTAGTCATGATAGTTATACTTGTTTGTTTTTTTCTAAAGCATCGTCGTGCCGCCTATTACGTACACCGTTCGTTATAATAAAATTACAGCTTAAAAGCCTATGTAGGTACAATTTATCGACTAAAAAGTAGTTCATGTGAGCAGAAAAACCACACAAATATCTCGTTGATTGAGTAAAATTACTAAATTTGCGTCGCCTAATGCGATCTCTTTTTCGACAATTCAATGTATTTATAAGGAAATCAGGTTGACGGTTTCCGCTTGAAATAAACCAAATCTTTACTTTTGAATGATATCCGGATTAATTCCACAATACACACCCAACTGTCTAATAATGAAATCGATAGTGATTGTTGTTCGGACTTTAGTCATTTACGGACATTTATTAGATCATTCACTTGTAAATGAAATTTTTCTTTGCGACATTTTTCAACTATTTAATTGAAAAAGAAAAATTGGATTATTATTGTAAATATTATATATAAAAATTAAGAAATCTAGAAATTTTTTCTACAATTAAACTTTCTTTTTTCCCTCTGTTTTATTATAAAAGAATAGATAACGTAAAGATTTGTGAAAATTTTTATATAATAAAATATAATTTAGCAAGAGATTATTTAAACAAGTCAATCAATTCATCAAAAACTCGACTTTCACATTACGTTTTTGGAAAAAAGGAAAGACATAAAAAAGCGAGGGATTAACTTGAAATCAAATCACTAACGTTCATAGAAGAATAGTTAGTATAAGACGAGATCCGTTTGTGAGTTTAATAATATAATTTGCCGCTTTATGATTCCTAACAATCTGTTCGTTTCAGTTGTTAGTATTTTCCAATTTTTTTTTGTCAGTTAACTATATTTGTTTTTCAGATATGCTTAACTGATTGTTGTACTCTTGTAGTTTTTTTGATTCAATATCCTTTAATACAACACATTTGATATTTAAAAAAAAAAAGGAATAAAATTAACTATTAGCAATTTGTTGCACACCAAAATCTCCTATCAATACCTTATTTGTTATAGTTTCAATTTATTTAAGAATGTGTCATAATACTTATTGATTTAATCAATTCATAGTTCTTGTTTAACAAATAGTTTCGTTATAGTTTCAGGTTTTTTTTGTTGCTGTTGTATTGTTGTCTAGTTGTTTCTTTTAATCTTAGTGGTTAGTGAACCAGACCAATAATATTTGTTATTATAAATTTGAAACAATATTGCTATATACGATCTATTTTCAAGAAAGAGTAAGATAGATATAGATAGAGAGTTTATGTAATATTTTCAATAAATTACGTACACATGAAAAAAAAGAAATCTGAAATTTATTTGAATTACATTTTTGATATTTATACAATGATAATTATAACAATCAATGTACCGGAAGCGATTCATTATTTTCCCTTTTTCGTCTTTTATTATACGTGTACATTCCTATATTTTGTGTAGGCTAAAGTGTACTTGTTATTAATACTATTATTATTTTTATTATTGAAAGGGAAGAAAAAAACTCAATTAAATGTCAATGAATTTGCAGATTTTCTATGCAAAAAATCCATATTCATGTAGTAGAGTTAGACATTTTTTTCCGTTATCGTTTGCTTGATCTTTGATTTTTCATTAAACTTCAATGCAAACTAGTTCCAAATTCGTGAAATTCAAGAGATTATTAGAATAAAACATGAAAGATTAATTAATAATTCAAATACTTTAAGCAGTGGTTCTTAAACGGCGTTAGCGGTCCACAAGTGATGTTAAAAACTAAATTTTGGTAGGTGCGTTTTCAGGCACACCTACAAAACCGTCACCGGCGCCGGCACCGGATGGAGACTTTCACATGTACGTCGGCCCCGTCGCCGGCGATGTTTCCTTATGAACCGTTTCACAAACACCAGCACTGCCCTCGCCGGCTAGAGGTTTGTGGAACATACGTTTCTCTAATCACTGTGAAAATTTAAGTGATCAATGGCGACAGCACCCCCGCCGTGTGTGAAAAGCATGAGGTTTCTGTCGGCGACGGCGACGGCATGTAACCGGTGTTTGCGTGGAAACTCAGTTAAGGTTATTGCAAAATACACAGAATATGAAAAGGGTCTGCGAATTTCATCAAGTTTAGCAACCACCGACTTAATTGAATCATTTCGTTCAGTTTTAATTAACTCTATTTATGGCAAATTCAAAATATGCATCTGTACTACATTTGGAAAGGATAATATGTATTCATTCACTAAAGGTACAGGTATTGAAAAACAAAAGCATATCGTAAAAAAGATGATGATAATCTAGTCAAGTAACATACCTATACCTATAATTCAATTGTTCAACAGGTTCTATTGGCTGTCGGGTCTCGATGATGTTTTGCAATCATTGCCGTTACAATAAAGTGCCCATTGCTGGCACCCAGAGGGAGTCCGGAACATGATGTTGATTTTATCCTTTAAGGAAATCGTGTCATAAACTGCAAATCCATTAGAATTCTGTTCATAGCTCCCCATTACTTTTCGATTCTAGTAGTTATATTGAATGACTTTTTCTATCTTGATTGATCACTTTAAACATAATTTTTTATGGGCGACTTTTTAATGTCTATTTGATGTTGAAAATAGCAATAGTAAAAATACTGAAAATGGACAATTAGGGCGTTAACTTTTAATTAAAGCAAACATCAAAATATAGATCAGGTCAAGAAAGAAAAAAAAACACTATTCCAACTATAAAATTGATTTTTTTGTTTATATTATAGGATTATTGAAAAGTGGAAAAATTCTTGAACGTTTTCAAAATCATTGTACTCAATTAATAATCCACCCACCCACTTGTACAAGCTCCGGAAATGAAATTTTAATCTTATAATTAAACCGTCCCTTTTACTATACACACTCTCTCAAAATCAATTTTGCATAAACAAAATTCTTTAGCAAAATTCCACAGTCCATTCATGAAGAAGGGAAAACACCACAAACAACCACAACAACAACAACACAATCTTCAAATTAAGATGTCATTTATTATTGACAATTTTATCAAATTACACGTGATCGGTCTATTTTTGGAGAGAAATATTAATTGATCTAAGAGAATTTACATGAAAGTGAAATTATAATATATCGTTTCTCAAACAACTTTAACAAACAAAATTTGATTAATTCTCTCGATTATTTCGGAATCGTCAGGTAGAATTAAAAATTTGATCGAATAATTCTGTAGAAAGTTTGAATAATAATAATACTAATAATAACAATAATAATAATAATAATAGTAACAAAATGATTGGATTAAGAAAATGTAAATTTCGTTAATTATTCAATACTCTCGATAATATTTCAACCGAAAATTACAACAATATATAGACACAATGTAAAATAAACGAAAACGGTAACAACTAACGAACGAAAAAAAAACACAAAGAGTTTTGCATAATTTTTCAAAATACAAACTAGAAAGAGAATTGCAGTTTTTATCATAAAATGTACCAATAGGTTGAATTAGTTATGATTTTATATAATCATAAATTTCAACTTTTATTTTTATTTGTTTGATTTTCTTAACACAAAATCTTATATTATACTAAGATTTTATGAATTGTATGCAGACTCGTAGATTATTTTCGAAAATTTCCAGAAATCTCAGCGGTATAACATATTGTGTTAATAATTTACCTTCATATTTTGGTATAATTTCTTGTTTAGTTTCCTTGATTGTTTGTATAATAAATTGGAAATTTTCGTCTTGATGATTCCATAAATTGACACATAAATATAAGTGTTTTAAAATATTATCAATTCGTATGCCGATAATAAAGAATCGATCAACTTTCTGCCAGTAAACGATTTGCATATAATGTTGTACATCATTTGTAAACAAAAAACGTGGATATAAATAAAAACAATCATAACAATCGAGTAGTTTATATTTATGATTATATGTGCTTAGAAAATGCTTTTTAATTTGATGGATATATAAATAACGATGACAGTCCATTATTGGACATTTTAAACAATTTGGTATTAATTTTACCGGTGATTGGAGACGATTTGTTTTCAACAAATAGTCAGGTACACATTTCAATATTAATTCTTCTTCTAAATAATAATTACGACGACTTGTTATTCTATGACTACATGTACAATATTTACGTTCTTCACGACAGAAATGACACGAACTATGACCAGCTCTACATAAAAATATATGCGGTGTTAATGCTAATGAACAGGTTCTACATTGATCATTCATACTTGAACGGATCATCTACAAAAAAAGAACTATGATTTTCTTCAAATTTTGTTTACAAAAATCATAATTTTACCTTAACGATTTGCAATAAAATGTAGTAAAAAGGATTCCAACAAACTACTAGAATTTTATCTTAAAGCTGACAGTTCTAATCATAAAATAATTGATAAAGATTTCTAAAATCAATTGATTTCAACACACTCTCAGTGACTGTATCTGCAGTAATACATGGTGATTACTGAAATTAATTGACAGGAAATTTTCAATGTACATAAAAACTACATATTTGTCTTTTTTGGTCGATTTTTGCAAAGAAATTTTGCATAATTCCTACACACACGCACACATTCACTTATTCTGCTTTCGAAATTTCCAATAAAAATTTTTGCTCCTTCTACGTTATTGGTGTAACTCTAACAGAATGGAGACAATAAAACAAGAACATGTCTAGGTATATAATTGCCCTGAAGCTTATTTTATCTATTCGATTGAAATTGTTGGTTTGATTATAGTATATATAGTGTGTTGATCTTATCAAAGCATCTAATGAGGATTTTTTTTGGCAAAGTTTAAGTATGTGTAAAAGCCAACACCCAGTGATAGTATTTTTAGTAACAATTTGCAAATTAATTAATTGAAATAATTAAAAAAATAGAAAGTTGTCGGTACAATTTTGTTGAAAAATTTGACTTATTATCATTATTTCCATAATAATTTTTCACAATCAATATGTAAATTAAACATTTTTTTTAATAAATAAACAATTTCCGGATTTTCATTTATCGCTTTTTGTTATACTTTCTGGCTTCTTTTTATTATAAAGTGAAAATCGATCAATTATTTACCATTTAAATATAACAAAAAATTTATACGAACAACTAGAATTAATTATTTATAAAAAAGTACAAACAGTAATGTTGAGTTATACTTTGTAATTAATTAAGAACGCCGCAATAATTAATTTAATTATAAATAACAATTGTACATAAATTAGCATAACAACAAGTTGATTTAATTTTTTTTTTTTAAATCTGTCATATGAATAAATTATGGATTTTTCACAATTTTCTATTTATGTCTTTATAAACTAATTACTTTTGAATAAAACTGTTGGTTGATTTTCAACTCGTTACCCTAGTTCTTGTTTTGCAAATTACGCGGTTGCATTCTTGTTGGGCAATTGGTTATTTTATGTTAAAGTAATGGGAAGGTCGTTGGAATTTTTCCTTTAGATTTGTCCATAAAACATCACAAATTTCGATCAAATCTTTTACAATACGTACGTCAATTATATTGTTTCAGTTGGTCACAGAAATGGAATAATTTCTTTTTAATTCATGTAGTTTTCGAAATACGAAAAAAAAAACAATTTTTAGACGAATTGAAAACCTTGGACTAGTAGAAGGTTAAATTATAAATCTATCAGGGTTTTTTCTATATTGTGGTTTAAAGATGGAAAAAATCCTAATTATTTATCTAGTTTGACGAAAAAACCACAACGAATTCGAATCACTTTTGATTGTTATACCTACAAGTTTTCAATTAATTTGATGCTAGACTTATTTTAAAAGAGATGAAGGCAAGAAAAAGACCTATGATTGAAATGAAATCATGTTGTAATCGTGTATTGTCAAAAGGGTAACATTTTAAGGTGTGTCCCCTCTATAGTTAAAACAGTTCTGAGCTTTTGTATGCAGAAAACATATCAAAAAGTAAAAGTATCCCTGATGACTCGTAATAACTGACAATTAAATGATTATTATCGATTGTATTATTGTTAAAATATATGATTATGATAATCTATACTAGATGGATTATTAACAGTTGTTATGACAATGAATCGATTAAAAAAATGATTAACTTCTTTCAATGTCTAATTGGTTAAATTAAAGATTTGTTGAAAAGCCGTAAAATTCAAGCAAAATTTACGACACTTCAATGTGAAATAATGCCTTTCCAGTAGCCAAACCTTATTTTACATGTTAATATTTTATGCAAAATTGGTCCCAGAAAAGTTGCATTTTTTTTCGTATCGTTTCGAAATGATAATTTATGATTTCACTAAAATATGATAAATTATCCAAAAACTTGACTTCCTCTACAAATTCCAGTCTAGAATAATTTAATCAATGTCTAGAAATTGTTGATTTTCTAACGGGTACAGGTGTTAACGTCACCAAGACACACCACCATACCTGTACCACAAAAAAGCACCAATCACACCATGGTCTTGGATGACTGTGAGTGAAAGGTATACATGTGTTGTATATGTATGTATACAGATAGAAACCCTCTATTTCTAATATTTATAACAAGTCATGTATAATAGACCAGACCCCCAAGACCATTCTCTTCTACAACTGTACTGCAGCTCTCTTGGAAATTATGCTTGTTGAGAAACATTCACTTGACCAAGGACGCACCTTACCAAATTGTAACGACACACACACACACACATATAGTAATCAGAAATCCTTAAAAAAGGACTATATTTATTCTTCTGAAATTCTCCCATTCAAGGATGACGGTATACTTACAGTTTTAGGCTATTTAGAGAGATAATAAATTTATAGTCACGCCATGAAAATTCTATCATTGACATGTCAATACAATCAAATCACCAGGATATACTCTAGAAAAATGAAAAGTTTCTCACACACACACACACACAAACATACATAAGTGTGCAAAAAAAACCTATTAATATCATAATTAATTCAATTAATAAATAATTCAAAATGTGTTCTAATTAAAACAACAAGTTCACATACGCCGAAAAAAAATCCATCATTGTGATTTAATTAGGTTCATCTAAAGAAATTCATAGTAGAATTTCTCAATGAAATTATAAATACTACTGTTGGTAGAAAGAAATTCAAGGTTGTAGAGCTGATACTCATCTTCTTCGTAACTTGATTTTTTGACATTTAGAATCTTGATTTTCTCGTTATGGTTGCATAAAAACGAATAAATGTGAAGATCAAGTTCAATGGTAAATTTAACGTATACCTACATTTCCTTGTACCTATAAGACGGAAATGTAGAAATGCGACATTTTCAAGAAATCTTTTGAATTACCTATAAGAAAATTTGAAAGTCACACAGTTTCTCTTATGGTATGACAAATTAAAATTTTCAAGTCTAGTCTAGATTGTGGATTATAATGTAATCGATTGTAAGAAATTAAAAGAAAGCTTAAAATCTTCTCAATTTTGAGACAGTTTTTTTCATTCTTTCTTTCTTTCTTTCTTGTTATTCTCCAATAATTTCATGTGAATAATTACAAACCTGTAAATATAAACATCTTATAATTCAATTACAGTGATTCAATTGCAGTTAATGACAAACATTTTATTAAAATCTATAATTATATTGTCAATTGTTGTTCTTTCGCAGTTTCGTTATTTAATAAACATTTTTGTTATTATAGTCATTTCAACTATCTAATTTGAAAGGAAATTAATAATTGCAACAAATCAACTTGTATACCTAACTAACTACATACTATACGTGTACCACAAAGAGATTATGCAATTTTGCGCTACCAATAAAACAATGAAAAACATTTAATAATGAAAAGAAAAAGGAGACCATTTCAGTATTAACTGCATAAAATTATCAAGGAATCAATTCAATTACCATAGCCTGTTGAGATTATCGGAGATTTCAATATCAGTAACGATAGCAATTTGTTTGAAATACAATAAAACTCGGTTATAACGAATTCGACGGGACCCCAAACACTGCTTCGTTATAACCGTTATTTGTTATATCTGTGAAGTTGAAAAAATTTGCAATTTTGTATAAACGAAGGAGTTTGAAGGTTTCGACGGCTTATTTTAGGATTCATTAATTAAAAATTTGAATTGTTACCAAAAAAATTAGGTTTTTCTGTTCAAAAACAGGTAAAATTTTACGTTTACCGGTCGATAAGCAGATTATCTAATAAAACTGAAGGTACAATAATATCGCACCCTATTATGACTGGTTACAGTGCTCTGCATGTTCTAGAATCGAAATTCAACACTGAGCTGATTTTGCTTTTCTCGTTGATTTTTGAAGTTACCTCGAGAAATTACTTCGTAATAACCGTGAAAAAAGTACGCTGAACCAATGGAAGTTTCAACCAGTGTTCGTTATAACTGAGTTCTACTGTATTAGAATCAATCGAAATGATTACATCATAAGGTGTATTATAAGATTCAATTATCAACTAAATGAGATGATGATGATAATGATGGTGATAATGATGATGATGGCGCAGAAGAAAAAACTACTTTCCAGTCAATAGATTTATTAGAATCCTATTGAGATTAAGTAAAAGTTTCCGTTAATCAAATATAGAATTATTTATGTAATTAAATAAGATATAGGTAGTGCGAAGAAGAAAAAATCAAATTGATTCGTTCTAAATGAATTTATTCATCAATTTCCTGATACATATATGTATGTCTTATCCGTTTCATAGACAAGTTTTATATCTTTATTGGCAATAAAGATATAAATAGTTTCAGTTTTTCAGTTGTAAATAAATGACAAACCTAAATATCCCAATCGTAATCAATTATCTAGCATGAACACTATTAATATTTATAGTTATCGTGGTAGAAGATATCTGCCTAATTTAAATAATAAGGATAGAAAACATAACATAATTAGGGGCCATACAAGATATAGATATATGTTACCGGCAATGTGCGAGATTAGGCAATTCGCAAAATGACCAAAGTAGTAGGCAATATGCGGGCAATTCGCAGATTGACTGTTGTGTTATGATAAGCTTCACTTTACCTGACCCAACATTCTGCAGAATGCCTAGGGTATTTCAGTTATTCTACAGAATCCGGGAATTGCCTACCACTTTGGTCATTTTGCATTCACTAGACATTTCGCAAATTGCCTAATTTCGCATATTACACCTTGAAGTAGATTTTTTTAATGAAACTTCAATAGAATGTTGTAATTGATGTAAAATTCAGATTTTTAATAAACTACAGAAAAAAATTGTAACAAATCGTGATAAATCATTTGTATAAAATAACAACCAAGCATTTATTTCTTTCACTCATAAACTATGATAATAATAGAGATAATAATTCACACCACAAAACACATTCACTTATAATACGTTTTTTTTTTAAATATAAAATTGTTATACTTTTAAGGTTGTCTTATTATCATTAAAATCATTTGTCTCTTAAATGGAGAAAAAGCCTTGTCAATCTTTTTTTTGCTTCACCAATTCATTAAAACGAATCTATAACAAAAATAATTAATTAACGCAAAACTCATTGATTAGAATATTTAAATAAATATTTTGCATATACATATTTAGATCTAGTATATTTGGGTAATAATAAGTTACAAAATCTATATAATAATATGTTGTAATAATATTTGTAAAGTGAATGGTGAAATAATTCGATCGTAACGTAATAAAAAGAATGCAAGGTTGGGGTCGAAATTTTCTTCAAACTTTTTTGCGAATAATCGAAAAAAGATAATTACAGTTACAAGAATTGATAAATAATTAAAAATACATTAAGCTTTTTTGTGTTTTGTGAAGTTGTTTCAGACGATATGCGTGTGTGTGTTTGCGTGGAATGTTATGGAAAAGAAAAAAGAAAAACCATAGTTATTGCAACAGACACAAAAGATGACGAATTTTCTTGTAATCTAAAGGAAATAATAGAAAAATTGCCGTAATTTTTAGTTTTCTTTACTTTAAATTTAAATACATAAATCAATAGTTTCTATATTTCCTATATGGAGAAGATTAATAGTGAAACGTTGTAAATTGGAAATAATTTGACGAAGATTTATTTTTAATAGGAAATTTTAAAGATTAATGTGTGAAAAAACCAAAATTACTTTCTTTTCACAATAAGTAAATCTATTTTGCAGGAAAAACTGCTCCGTTATAATTACGCACGTTTACGTTATAACTTTATATGAAATTGCAGCAAAATTTCATTATGAAATATCTTGTTTAATTATTATGAACAGTGACATAAAAGTTTTCCTTGTTAGTTCTTTTTTATTATGTATTTTCGTGCCTTCTGTTTTCTATACCTCGTACAGTTAAGAAATCGAAGGCAAGCATGAAAAATATGCGTAATTTAACACTTTCATTAAATGTGGAATTATAGAAATTAAGTTAATTTACAATAATTATCAAAATAATAACTTAAAATGGAAACATGAAATTCTTAAAGTATTCCACTTCTAGGTGGTCTTTAGTTAATTGTTGTCTGAAAAGTTTTGGATCTTTGCTTTCAATTTATTACGAATATTTATAAATAAAAATTAATGTTATTATCGAATACAAAATTAATTATCTAAAGAACACTTAAAATTCACAAAAAGATACTTTCAAACGTTCTAAAATAAAAATCCAAATAGGACCTTACCTATGTTAATATTATTTACATAAGCTTGTCTGAAAGTCTTGTCTTTTTTTGGTAATTTTTTTCTATTGCCAATATTCTCTAGTATCTAAAAATATCAATAATTGCTCCTAACATTAGAGTGTCTTGTTTATCATAGGTATTTTTCCTTTGAACACTTTTATCTAATTGAAATAATAATCCTCTTGACTTTTAAGAGATTTCAGTCTTACTTTGAGACGTGCATCAGGTCAGTATAATTAAATTATTGTCCTATTTGTAATATTATAAAATCCTTCAAGTGATTCCAAATAAATAAGTAACAATAGATCAGATTAGACGATGGATAGAGAATACCAGTTGTTGATAAGGGCGGTAATGCAAGTCTCCGTATAACGCGGTATTCATAAAATACAGATACAGCTTCGCATAACGCGATGGATCATTTTGTATGTTACAAAGATTTTTGCATGACAACACTACAGCAAACCACAACGTAAACATACGTCAACTTTGATAAAGTACGGTTCAAGTTACGAACCAGTATTTCAAGTCGACTGTCGACTCTAATTTGGCACACCTGTTACATAGAAAACACGAAAAGTCAAAACTATTGAATGAAATACAAAAAATTTGACTTGATATTGATTGTGAGAAGAAAAAGAGACTGGTAATTAATCGTGATGAAGTGAAAATTTTTAGTTGAATGTTGTCATCTTTATATGATTTCTTCTTGCCTGTTTTCCAACCATTTCCTTAACGGCTTATTTGGAAATGCTTAAACGAACAAAATAGATTAAATAAAGACCTCGCAAATGAATATTTTCGCCTGTAGACTTATCAAAAATATACTCTCTGTCATATACCTAAAGATTTCGCGAATTAATTGATCTCAATCATTAGTCCGTTTAGATAAATATCTACTACAGGAATGGATATGTATTAAAATGACTGCATTCCAAAAGTAATACTCTATTTCAGCACTAATGGCAAGCTTTGTATTCCTTAAATCCCTTTGTACTTTGTTTCAAAAAATTGTTTCTTTTAATTAAGACTGTAAGAACTGACTTCATCTGAAAGCAGCTAAAGATGTTGAAAAGGTGATAATACTTTAATAATATATTTATATAAAAATATCGTACTTTCATCATTCAACTTTTTTTATATAAAAAATTTTTGTTAATTTAACTAAATCTTATCGTTTTCAAGCTTGCAACGACCAACGTAATTATGGCTGAAATAATCGATAAAATTCGGCTTTCATCTATAGAATTCTGTTCGATAATAATATTCACCTGTATTGCCTTTTACGTTCTTAATGAGTCCTGTTACGACCTCATTACGTATACAATATTTGTTATTTCCAATCACAAAACGTGATCGACTGTTATATATCGTTCAATACAGACTTTAATAATAGTAAGGAAATTTAATCGTATCTTTTTTAATAATTCCAACGAAATCATGATCATATCTTATTTAAAAAAAAAAAATAATAAATAGAAAAATGAGAAATCTTGAAATATAGCTGAAATAATTACAGGTTTCACAAAAAATTGCATTTAATAATTTAAACAATGCAATTATCGAATGGATGAATCTAATTTCTGTTGTTCTTTTATAGTCTATTTTTTTAACAACAACAACAACAAAAAAAATATTGGAATAAATACATATAATTTAACGCAAATCTATTTCATTATTGTATTATACAATTTGTGTATTTCGTAGAGACATATAATACGTATGAGTGAAAGTGAAATGTATAAATGGTTAACAGAAAAATCGTTGTCAGTTTTGTCAGTCATGCACAATTGACTTTAACTTTACAACTTTAAAATCACACATATAACAGATAATAACAAACAAACTTGAAAAAAAGGAGCAAATAAAAAAAAAATATATGATATGTTTTTCGTTCTTTAAATGAAAAGTAATTAAAATTATGTTACATAAGATAAATGTTTGTCTCTGTACATTAAACAATTGTCAAATTAACCATGTTTCTTATTATGTAAAAAATCCAAAAATTTCACTTGGAATTGTCGATTAATAGTGAAATTTCTTTTATTTTAATATTAAGAATTGTTTTATGTGTGCATGTGCAAAAGTAGTAGTTTTACTACCTGAGAAATTATTACATACCGGGTGTCCAAATTGAAATGAGCGAGCAAAAATGTCATTTAAAACTGCATAGTGACATCTAACCCCCTTTCAGACCAAGCGAATCTGAATTATTCAGAATCAAACCAAATATTCCTGACGAAGATTCATATAACTCCTTACGATGTCCCCAAGCTTTTAATAAAGCCTAGAACGTCTTCAATAGGTACCTCTGTGCTTCTGAGGTTCGATAAAGGGTAGCTGAAATCAGGGGCGCCTTAGCTCATCTTCCGCTGAACATTTTCTATATGTGCTCTCATTGCTGATGCCCAACGTTATTAGTATCATCTATCATGAACCAAACTTTTTAACTCTATTTTTTGCAAATTTCTCAATTCTGATACCAAAGCATATGAGTAGCTTTTCATTAATCAAATGGTGAAGCTCCAAATTTTATTTCATGGAGCTGATCAGTTTGGCTTCTGGTAGGCTCATTTAAAGGGTGACAGCGATTACATAATCAATTTACAAGTGCAAAACATCCGTACTATAGGTATCTGTGATTGTACCAGGAAGGGTTAATAGCTTTACACTAGACACTCGGTATATATTTATATTGTATAGGTTTCTTGCAATAATTATTTTGTTGGAATTGCTGCAGCAAAAATAAATTTTTATATTGCATACTAAACGACAACTACTTTCTAACTGAATATTTTATTCGAATTATAAATCATTAATGTTTGTCTAATAATAATTAAATACGTCAATTATTTAAAAATCCTTTGATAATGAAATGCGATACATCATTGATTAATTAGATAAAAAAAAAACAGAACTAGAACGATTAGTTTTGCCACCTAAAACGGCAAGATTTATTCTAAGGAGAAATTAAATGATTTTTATTCTTTTTGAAAAATATCCCTCTATTTTCTTCTTTTATTGAAAGTTAATTTTTACACTTTATGATATATATTTCAATTTTAATAGTCACTTGTATATTTATTAAACTATCATTTGCTGTATTTTATATACCGACTTTCATCAGTGAATTGTAATAATTTTCAGTCTCTCTATCAATAATATGTTTGTATCAATACGGATTGTAAGTCTAAAAAGTTGTTTCCCTTTTCTTTGTTGTTATCTGTCGATCAATTTTTAATCCTGTATTGACCGTCAGTATCTTTCCAGTTTCACCGGAACTGATTCCAGCTTTCCTTTATTTAAATGCATCTTTGAAGATGTCAACAGGACATTCTAATCAAACTGTTTGTTGACATTCACTGGCCCTTTTTTAATTTTATTTTGTAATCAATTTTAGTCTAGTTACACATGTAAACTGAAAAATCGGAGTTGTTAAAGGGAGATCTTCAGGAACACAAGATTATCATTCTGTTAAGGTCGGATTTAAGTCTATAGGGATCTGCATATTTTGTGAAGTTACTTAGTGTACAGTAGAGCGGAATAAATAATATTATACAACCGAAAAATATTTGTGAATTTCTATACTGCACACCTTGGTGATTCGATATGATCGACACAGAAAGGTGGTCGGACTAGTATAAATTATGATTTGTATAGAAACAGAATTAGTCGAAAATAGGAACAAATTATTATGTATGTACCTACGTAATAGAAAAATTAATCTATTAACATATGACAGTGGCGATTATCGAGCTACGAATTATCCAGATTCTATTACATATACCTACGTATAGGTATATTTTTTAAATTCTCTCCCCAATTGCTCAACACTTTATTGTTTCATTTTTATTACTAATTTCGTCTAGTTTTCCTGTTGTCATTTGTTGTTATTAAATTATTACTCAAACATCATGTGAAAATTGTCATTTCTCTTTATACTCCACACACACTATACACATGTTTCCTGAATTGTTTGACGTAACTGTATTATATCCTTTTAGAAAAATTCAATTTAGAAAGAATATTAATGAAATTTACGAGAAGCAACACATACCATCAAGTCCATCAACAATCATTCGACCAACTGCTGTTTTATTTAAATAAAAATATATTTTTTTTAATAATTACATTTGAAACAGAGTTAAGGAAAAGAAAAAGAAAGTATGTAGAAGCACATGCTTGTTTTAATAAAAAAATTTATT
>JAZBHA010000382.1:2260-39457 GCA_037464855.1 Iselma pallidipennis | reverse complement strand
ATCTCTATAGAAATGGACAGATTTTTACTTCTAGGTTTCGCAATGATTAAAATATACCTCTCTGATTTGAATAAGATACGAATCATGGCACCAATTTTTCTCTAAATTAATCAACAAGGTTATAATAACAAAATCTTTTTTTCTGTTCTTTTCAATCTATAATTCAACACTTAATCAGCAGTCAATTAAGTGGCTTTTAAGTCCAATTAAAAACTACATTATTCACTCATAAGTTTCAAATTCAGGTTAATTAAGCTGAAAGAAAGAAAAATCTTCATTGTTCGTCTTTTCCTTATTAAGGTACGTATAGGTATATGTTTAAAATTCGCTTTTTTTTCTTGTGCGTATTCACAAAATTATAAATAATGTAAGAGAATGAGTGAAAATCAGACTGAGAAAATTTTAAATGATTGTTGTCTAGTCGTCTACAATTATAACAATATTCTAATTCTATAGAGAAATTGGAAAAATTCATGCACGATTATTGGTGAAATTCTTGATTTTTTTCCATTTGTTGTGCTAGTTGAAAAATTTTAAATATGCAACAAGTGTTCATATCAAATACAGTAAGCATTCTAATAAGAAACTATATAAAATTTTTTCCATGTAATACAATTTCCTTATAGTTATAACAAGAAAATCGTGATTCTTATTTGAAGAAATTGTAGTCTTTAAAACTATATTGTTAAATTGTTTAAAACTGACAGATTGGCTCTATTTTATAGAAAATTACACTTGTACAATTATAGTTAATTGTTATCAATCGAAATTTGTAGAAAATCGCAAATTTCTAAACATCAATAAAATTTTAATTGAATACTAAAAGAGATTTATAGAACAATATAAAAATTATTTCCCCTTTCTATTAAGATAAAGAAAATAATACCTTTAGACTTCTACCGGAACTTCCGGACTTCCCTTACAACCTTGATTTGTTATAAAAATTTTACCAAAAAAAAAACCACCGTGGATTGTATAAAAATTCCCCTGATTTCATTTCAACCACCACCCACTACCACCACCGCCAGACAATTTTTAATCATTGATTGGTTTTTGTAAGGAAAAGTGGTGGAATACAAGGTTTTATAAAGTCCGGTGAATGCGGTATGTTTGGTTTGTAAGCGTGCGGTAAAAATATAGGGCAGCAGTGTGCAAAAGAGTAGTTAGTGATTGTGTGAACGTTGTAGAGTAAATCGGTACGACGAGCTAAAAGAACTGCCATCGATCGTGTTGAAAAGATTGTACATTTTTCTAAATTTTACCATTGTCGTTCCTGTTACTTATAGTGCCAATAAATAAATAAAATAAGTAACATGAACGGAACACAATGGAAATTCGTATCAAGCACGCTTATATTTTCGATTTTATTAATACATACAACTGATTCGATTAGAGTTGGAAATAGCAGCAATTATAAGAAAAAAGGTGAGTGTAGTGTATGTGTAAAATTTTTGAGTGATTAAGTGATTATTTTACTGAAAAAGTTAACGATTAACGTCATCAACACCGTTATTATTGAATCTTTTTTTTTTCTTCTGAAAATAACGGCATGAACTTTTTTTACAATCATCACCAGCATCTCTTGTCAAACAATGTCTATTGATGTTTTATAAGAATTAACTGTAAAAACCGATTTCTAAAAGTTAATCTTTAAATCGAAAATCAAGAAAAAGAAAGAAAGAACAATAATAATCTTTTTGTTGGTGACCAAAAATTACATAATCTATCGGTTCATTTCCTTTTTGATATTATCGCATGTACGTATGTATTAAACTTTCTATTACACACATTCTTGTTACATTATTGTCAACTAAAATAGTGTGTGTATGTGTAGTACTAGTAGTAGGTGAAAAATTATCTAGACTGTGACGAATTAAAAAAGCGCAACTATAGATGTTAGTCTTTATTGTCTTTGTTTTTTTTTTTCTATAACAAGGTCATAAGACCGAAAAATCATCAACTGATAACCGAAAAATCGATTTTTTAATTCAGTATAACCACAAGTTTGAATAAATTATTATTTAAGAGAAAAATAAGAAAAAATTTCAGGTGAGTTTCTTGTGTAATCGAGCATTAAAGTCTCCACAGTTTCCGCACATTTTAACATAAATTATTAAATGCGAAAGCTCTCGAAAGATTCACTTTCGTTGCAGTTTTCCCAATATTTATCAAAAATTGATTTGTTTCGTTTATTTACTTATTTATTTATTTTTTTTTAAATAAAATTAAACGAATTGAATTGAGGTTAGTAGCGTATTATACAACAGAATTCTAACGGTTTTTAGATTAAAACACAGTGCTCTTTTCACCTAGATACCTGAAGACGCAGCCAACAAAGAAATTGATTGACTAATTAATTGAACAGATCGAAAAAGTAAGATCTGGTGAAACAAGTTTCTAAACATTTACTTACAAATTCAACCACCTGAAAGACAAATCACTTTATCTGTCCTGAAAAATTGACATACGATCCTAGTATGTTTGTTTGACAATTTACGTGAAAACTGTGGCTTTTCTCATGTTTTTCTTCTTGTTATTCTCACTTTCTTGGTTTTATGTGCATTGCCGCATAATTAATTTATAATTCTGACATTAATGAATTGATCGAGTTCATATTTACACTTTCGAAATTATTATTTAATCAATTATTATTATTACAATATCGTTTTTCAAAAATTGCTTAAACAAAAACTTTCCTAAATAATAAATATTTTGTGATTGAAATTCAAGTACCTATCATGATCATCATCGTCATTCATCTAACAGGTCATACCTTTTTTTTATCATAAAAATCAACACATATGTCGTCAAGTTTATCGTTTTCAAGACAACTTTCTCTACCATTAAGAAGCATCATCATAATCGTCAGAATTTCCAAAATGGACCATTCTAATTTCGACCTGACCTGTCTGTCTCGGTGTTAAAAAAATATATTGTATATTCTACTGCATCTAATTTGCATACAAAGATTCGTTATTGCTGCTATAAGAATAAAAAATGTAACCTTTAGAATTTCTAATAATGGAGACTTTATTACTGGGGAAAAAAATAAAAATATTATTGATCTACTTTCATATGATCGACAAGGAGGGTCGAATTTTTGAATAAATTACTATATATGTACGAATAAATGAAAAAAGTAATAGAATTTGATAATTAGAAACAATAGTCGTTCCAGTCTAATAGATTTTGATAGTTTTGGATGTTGAGGTAAGTCCGGTTTTTAGGCAATGAAAGTGAAATTGCTCCATAAAAATTGAGGAAATTTTACAGTAGGAAGACTTTATTGGTGATGACAATTAAAAAACAAAACTTTCATACATAAAAATTTCCAGTCTGGTGAGTAATATAAATATTTAGATATAAATATGTTTAATTCCAAGGACATTCATTTATTTTATAACTTTTTCCCTAAAGAGTCTACGAACAATGAGAGCCGTTGAATTAAATGGCAATTTGTTAAAGAGGTGTGGTCAAATGTGTTGAACTTTGACTTATTTGTGAAACTGCAGAAAAAAAAGGTACACCACATGCAAAATTGTGATAATTTGCCTTGAACTGGCGCTTTTCAGAATTGAATACTAATAGGAGACTTTCCATCAATCATAGTGTCGTTGGATACGGTTGTGCGGGCAAAAAAGCTTCAACGGTTCTATGCTATTATTCACAAATCTAACAAACATTTTATTTATTTATTTAATTTTTTCTTAATCAAATTGACGACAAATCTTATTGGAATTTATTCAATCTCCTGTGGGGAAATTGCCTAAAAATTATACCGTGAAGGCTTCTAAATCCGTATCCGTTTTTTTTATTTCAATTCGTTATCTTATATTTTTCTAACAAGAACAACATTCTCTTCGCGATCAAGACTGCACTAGTGCCCTAGAGAAATGTCACGACTCCTATTTTGTCGTAACAGTTGTAAATTGAAAAATTGACAAATTCTATTACTAAATTTAAACAATTTTCAGTTACACCATTACTGTTTTGTCTTGTCTAAAATGTTTTTTTTTCGCTTTGTTTATTGTTATATTAATTTTCAAATATTCTTGAGAAATTGAAAGTTGGCCCAGTATAATAATAACAATATTGTCTTTCTGAATGAATGAATGAATCTAAGAAAAGGCGTATCCGGAATAGTTGTATTATATTATAATTATTTATTATACAACAACAATAACGACCGTGGTGGAATTTTGTGGTTTACTGATTTTTCTTTTTTCGGAGAATTTTCTTTCAATATTCTGAAAATTGCGCAAATCTGTACGATAATATTATAATTTTCAGTCAACCACAACTAATATATCGAGAAATTTACATACTAGCCTTCATAATCTTTGAATTATTAAATAAAGCAAGTTAAAAACAACTACGTAAAAAGCACTGAAATAGAGAATTGCATATTTTATTATTTATTGAGTCTTGTGCTTCGAGTGGGAATCGAACCCGGGTCCCCCAATTTCCGGTCGGGTGTCGGAAGCTGGGGCAGCCGGGTTCGATTCCCGGTATTTCGGATAGTTAATAAAAGTGAAATTAATTTGATATTTATTTCGTATGGAATCGATAAAAACCGCCTCAAGATAATTTATTTAATTATTATCTTTTTCAGGGTAATAGTAAGTTTCAGTCAGGTTACTTGTCTAACCGCGTATTGGAGTCTTTAGAATTTCTATATTGATAAATGTAAATTGATTTTTTTTATATAAAAACTCATGTTTTATTAATGTTGTTACATATTTTTTTCCTAATTATTGTTATTTCGATTTAAAAATTAATAATAACATCAATAACCAGACGAAAAAGAAAGTAAAACAAATAGAACGGAACTGGATGTATGATTTTTCAGGTCGATATCTATCTATCTATTGATCTATCTGTATAAAATATGATTGTTACAACAATGTTGGCAAGAAATTTCTGAAACGAATCGTAATTTTTTATTTTCTATTTGACAATATTTTTTTTTATCGTTGAACCATATGTTGATATGTCGAAGGAATTCGAACAACATCTGGATAAATTTCACTTATCAAAACAAAATGTTTCCATTTAATAAGCAATAATGGTCCAAAAACAACAGCTATTGTTTTCATTTCTAAACAGGATAGACACAAATTGTCAGTGGTGAATTTCGTTATTTATATGCAGAACCAGAACGCATACAAAACAAACAAACAAACAAACAAACAACAAAAAAAAGTAGTTCACCTTTTGAGTAACTAAAATCTTCATAAATCACCTGAAAAAACCTGATCTCTTTCCAGGTTCAACAGCCTCTTAATTTATTTGTTTATTTATTATTTATATTTATACAAGTAGGATCAAAGTCAAGGTTGTTTCCAATGATATCTAGGTGAATCTCGTTTAGAATTATTGGAAATCATATCGAATCATTGCTGTTGTTTTGTTTGAGTTTAGAAAAATTAGATTTTTGTGTAATGCATGGATTGTTTTAATGGAAAATCATTCAAACAACTTTCTCCAATGTTCCATTAGATTGTGTTCATGCATGTAATTTTTTTTACTGACAAATTAGAGAACTATAAATCTTATCACTTTTATTGATTAATATTTTACTTAAGTATCTAGGTGTATGTAATAATAATAATAATAATAATAATAATAATAATAATAATAATGGTAGTAGTAGTCGTAGTAGTAATAAAACTAGATATATGTCTCAGAATAGATCGTGGATTGTTTCCATGCTTGGAAAGCAAGGTCGTCGTTAATTTTGCAATAACAAAATAATGTGAAACTTTCATTATTTGTTCGTACATAGCCCTATAATAAGTATAAGATTTCATTTATAATTATTCGAGTAATTTTATTTAACAAAAAAAAAACTGGATTGGAACATAATCTTACAGTGGGTGAATGCTCGGAGATTTCAATGGTGCGTAAGACTATAGCAACCTTCCTGTAATATGTTTTCAGGGTGATTCAGTTTCTTTCATTTTCACTTTTATACGTGTATGTAGGTATATCACGAAGAATTACCCTTTCACGTTTTCAGTTTACATTCACAAAATAACATATATGATGTTTACAAGTTTTCAAGGTCTTATTAATAAGATAAGAGACTTTGGTGTAACAAAAGGTCCTCCTATTTTAAATAATAAATTTCTCCTTTCACTTAAAACAAGTTCATAACATCAATACGTACACACGTTGATGTATACGTATACGAGTACAATAGTTTCCTGCAGGCTCTAGAATTAGTGAAAAAAGGACTACTAAAGCTTTTTTAATCGAAGAAAGTCAATAATTACAGAATTCCATACAATAAATAAATTGATATAATTTCTCCACCTATAAAATATGAAAAAAAAAACACTATAAAATTTTTCCCCAGTTAACTCAACTAATTACATATTTGAGTTATTTCTTGTTATTGTTGTTGCTGTTGTTTTAGTTTTAGAATGATTATCTCTCTAGGCTACGCCCTTGCTTCTGTTAAACTTTCTAAATTAAACGTTAATAAAACGATAATAATAATAATAATAATAATAATAATGGTAATAATAATAATGGTAATAATAATAATGATAGATTTTCAATTTTTTTGCATATTTGAGAAAAATGAGAAAATTTCCGAAACTTTCTTAATCTATTTCTAAGTAGTTTTTTTTTTGGTCTCTTCTAGTCGTAATATTAGTCACGATTATGACGAAAATTAGTTCGTGATTTCCATGAAATTGTATTCTATTTTAATAAATAAAAATTGGGGCCATTGAGTAATAGAAAACCTACAAAACGAACGAAAAAAAATAGTCATGATTTAAGCTGGAACATTGATTAATGAAAATTGTTTTGATTTTGTTTATATTTCAAGGATTTTTTCTCAAATAACTTGCAACTGTATTTATTAACAACCGATGATTAAAATGTATTTACAGTAAATCAAACTTAATTTACATAATTATTAGAAAATAGATACATATTTGCAAATCTATAAAATTTTTATTGCTCCACTTTATTAAATTCCCAACAAATCTGGGAATTTATAGAAAATTGGAAATTTCCTCCACTCTAGAAGTAATTGACCAAAAATGATTAATATAATTTATTTATTTCATAAATTTTCCTTTTTATTTGTTATACAAGTTGTGTAATGATTTTTGTAAATTGTTTCATGATTAGTCCGCTAAATTGAAAGTTTTTCAGTGTGTCACAATTTCACACGCCATGTAGCATATCACAAATTGCTCGACTTTAATTAAACGTTACACACGTATATAAGTAATACAGATATATCAACTAGTTGAGTAATTTTTATTTTTCCCTACCAGTTTTTTTTTTTAAATAATGATAACAATTGAGGAAAGGAAACAGTTTTGCTTGTTTGAGCTTGTCAGAAATTGACGCCTTCATGGTCTCGTAATTATAACATCAAGTAATATCAGGCACGTGTACAGAATACATTTTTATGTATTTCAAATATTTACGTGTTATCAAGAACTTGTTAGCAAATTCTTCTATTGTTCAATATTTTACGAAAATTTCACACAGAAAACAATATAAAAAGGAATTATAACATGAACTAAATATTTCAAAGGATTAGTTTATGTGAAAGTAGATATTAATACCTACATATTTCAGGATATGTGTCTTTTCATAGAAAATAACTTATGTTTTTAAAATTGATTTTTACGATGAAATCAACCGTTAATTAACTATATACCTACTAGTATAAACTATAATAATAAATTTCTTCGTTTTTCTTTCATGTTCCGTAATGATGAAAGTTGTGAAAAATTCTAATAGCTTTTGGATTTGTTTACTATGTTGTAGAATTTAGCGCTTTTTCTTTCGATTATTATTGGTCAGATAGAAAAACAAATTTGGGAATGAAACTGTAAAAATTCGTGGAAATTTGACTTTCATTTACGGTCGTCTTATTTTTTTTTCAATTAAAAATTGACTCATTCTGAACCTCACCGACACGAAAATTATGCAATTCTAACGACGGGCCTATCAGGATGTAATCTTAATTTTCATCTCACATAGCACAAGTACGTCCATTGGATCAGTGGCGGATTATAGAACAGATAATGGAGCAATTGTCTTGGTTCCCGAGATACCGCTTAAGTGAATCTTTTGAAGATATGTTTGCAGTCGACTCTCTGTAGTTGCAAATTATGTAATTAGGGCCCGGGTAATTCCTATGTCTTGAGCCCGGTTAAAGTTTAATTCGCCACTGCACTGGATGTATTGTACATTGAACGTCCAATTTGTGTCCAACGTATGTACATTCATTGTAGATCCCAAATATATTCAAAATTGGCACGTTTTTTGTCCATGCTGATGTTCAATGTATATTGAATGGAGGTCCTATTAATGTTTATGTCCAACATAAGTCCTGCCGATATCGACAACTGATGGATATGAAATAAACATTCATTAGACATCCATTAACGTATGAATACGTTCATCGGACAGTTGATATAAACAGCTGTTGACTATGAAATGTACGTCCACTGGACGTACATTACCGGACGTCCCTTGAAAGTTCAATATAAGTCCAGCTGACATGAACAACTGGTGTAAATGAAACCGGACGTTCATTGGACGTCCATTAATGTAAATACACTGGATATTCATCGATGTATTATATTTGATGTCTAGTTCAAGTCCATGTAAAATGGACATAAACTGTGTATCCAATGGACGTGGGGTCTTATCAATAAAGTTTTAATGAAATGATTCGTTTATTTACAGCGACAGACCAAGATACAGCTGCGTCGTATTGGCCGGATTTTACAACTTCATTTGAAATCGACCAAGAATTAATACAAACACATCCGATAAATAAAAATAATAACAATAATAATAATAATAGAGTTAGAAATATTGGACAGACACGTTTTAAACATTTGGATTATCGTACATCATCAACAGCTGAATTTAGAAAAAATCCATCATTATCATCACCGGAACAATGTGCCAGAGCGTGTAGAGAAGGCGAACCACCAAGAATTTGTTATTACCATTTCACATTAGAATATTACACAGTCTTGGGAGCGTAAGTCTCAGTAGTTTGTTACTTTTCTCTTTTTATTACTTTCAAATTAACAGTGTTAGCCTTGAAAAATTCCCAATAATTTGCTCAACCTTGACTGATTTTTCTGATTTTTTTTCGTTTAGAGCATGTCAAGTTTGTACTCCGAATGCAACAAATACAGTATGGTCCCATTGTCAATGTGTACTAGCTGATGGTGTTGAACGTGGTATATTAACAGCAAATCGTATGATACCAGGTCCAAGTATACAAGTATGTGAAGGTGATAAGGTCGTTGTTGATGTTGAAAATCATATGGAAGGCATGGAAGTAACAATCCATTGGCATGGTATCTGGCAACGCGGTTCACAATACTATGATGGTGTACCGTTTGTAACGCAATGTCCTATACAGCAAGGCAACACGTTCAGGTGAAATAATTTATTTATAATTTTCATTGATTGTAAGAAAAAGAAATTAAATTACAATCAAGATGTGTCAAGCAATATCCGTTGATTACGAAAAATTTGAAATCATAAAAGAGATTCAAAATCACTCGTTTAGCTGAAACATTGAAGGATGAGTTTAATTACTAGTTGAGTATTGAAAAGATTACATCAAATACAGGAAATCGGTTATTAAATTAATATTACAATTTTTTTTCTTAAAATTATTAAAACAAATGTTATAAAAAAGTTTGCTCTAAAAGTCCGGAAATTTCTACTCCATTAGTTTTATTTATTAAATATTGGATATTAAAATTTTACTTTTCATATTACTTGTAAAGCAGTAATTGACCAGCATTTCAAGATTTCTTTTCCGGTATAGAAAAGTCAAAGGACATATAGAATCGGGTCATTTTGGGAGAAGTGGTCACACGCGGAAATGAACATGCGGAAAATGTACAGGAGGTTGAGTTACCCCGAATTGAGACTTGGCTCAACTTTGTGGCATGTACGGTTCTTGAGATATAGGCGCTCAAATTGAGATTATGCGACGAAAACTTTGAAGCTTCCTAACTACTACATCCTTTGAATGATTTTGACCCAAATGCCACAAAGCTGAACTAAGGACCAATTCGGCATGACTCGACTTCCTGAACATTTTCAGGATACTCATTTTCCCCGTGTGACCATTTTTTTCCGAAATGGGTCGATTCTGTGCGTAACCCTGCCATTGTCCTTTATTGATAAACAATTATGATTTCAATTTTTTGAAAATTTGCTACCTTTTCGTAGGTACCAGTGGATAGCCGGCAATGCTGGCACCCATTTCTGGCATGCCCATACCGGTCTACAGAAAATGGACGGTTTATATGGTAGTATTGTAGTACGTCAACCACCAGCACGTGATCCAAATAGTCATTTGTACGATTATGATTTAACAACACATGTTATGTTGTTAAGTGATTGGATGCATGAAGACGCAGCTGAACGTTTTCCAGGACGTTTAGCTGTTAATACAGGACAAGATCCTGAAAATGTTTTAATTAATGGTAAAGGACAATTCCGAGATCCAAATACTGGTTTTATGACAAATACACCATTAGAAGTGTTTACAATAACACCCGGTCGCCGTTATCGATTTCGTATGATAAATTCATTTGCATCTGTATGTCCAGCACAACTAACAATACAAGGACATGATTTAATTATTATTGCAACAGATGGAGAGGCTGTTAGGCCAGTTAGTGTTAACACTATCATATCGTTTTCAGGTCAGTATTTATTCAAATTATTTTTTTTGATTTACTCTCATAAACAAATGGGGTTATTAATCTTATTTATGCACAAATTACATTCCTGTTACTAATATGAATAAATTAAATAACTTGTTTATTATCAATTTTCATAACATGTTATGTTTAATGGGCGATCTTTACATTCGAATTTTCCATAAAAATTCAACTGGTTCTTGCTTAGAATATGCAAAACCAGAACACTACAAGAAATAGGAAATTAATTAAATGCCCACAATATACATCATGTCCCATCGAAATAATTACTTCATTTTAAACTTTATTAATGTTCAAAACAAGAGTAGATAGAAGCTTTTCTTTGGGCCACCCAACATAAATATTTTAATTAGTATTTTCATTTTTTCTACAGTTTTCTCCTCTTACAATTTCAATTAAATAAATCATTAGTTAGAGTTATTTTGTGGGTTTTACGGAACTATTTTCTATTACTACGCAGGTGAAAGATATGATTTTGTTATTAATGCAAATCAACAACCTGACGCCTATTGGATTCAATTAAGAGGTTTAGGTGAATGTGGGATACGTCGTGTCCAACAATTGGGCGTTCTACGTTATGCACGTACATCATATCAACCATCATCACAACCACCAACTTATGATTTCGGGTTACCACAAGGAGTGGTAAGTTTTTCTCTTTTTTTTTATTTTAATTAAAATAGAAATTTCACTACACACAAAAAAAAATAATGGGAAAATTCTGTAAATAGTTGTTTTTCTTGTGTTAAATAATTAGATAAGGGAAATGGGGCTTTTTTTGTAAAAATTTTGCGAAAACAAAAAGATTGTACAGATTTTTTCCTCCTATCTCCTCCTCTGTAAAAAATTTTGTACAGTGTAAATAGATGTATAAAATCACAAAATAGGTTTTGAATCCACTTGACGCCAGATGTAATGAACAACGTACGGATGCTGTCTGTGTGAATCAATTAAATTACGCACTTCCAATTGAAGATAACGGTATATTACAAGAACGACCGGATCTTAAAATTTTCTTACCATTTAGATTCCATTTATATACACCGGAAGATCTCTTCGCTCCGCACACCTATAATCGCCATCTAGGTATTTGATGTACAAAAAAAATATGTAAAAATTAGAAAAAACTACAACAGCGAATTTCAGTGGCACCGAATGGTGATCATGTTCTCAGTTTAATTGACGAAATCTCATATTTATCACCACCGGCACCTTTAGTGAGTCAATACGATGATATCGATCCTGATCAATTTTGTAATGGTGATAATCGACCAGCTGATTGTGGGCAAAATTGTATGTGCACCCATAAAATTGATATAAAATTGAATTCGATTGTTGAAGTCGTCTTAGTCGATGAAGGTATTTTTCAAATGTCTCTAACAGTGTTTTTGTAAAATCGTTAATATGTACGTTTGGGTATTTCAGTCCAACAACCAAATTTGAGCCATCCATTCCATTTACACGGTTATGCATTTCATGTAATGGGCATTGGACGTTCACCAGATCGAAATATACAAAAAATCAATTTAAAACATGCACTAGATTTAGACCGTCAAGGCTTATTGCATCGACGCTTTGATGCACCACCTGCTAAAGATACAATTGCTGTACCAAATAATGGTTATGTGGTGTTACGTTTTCGTGCCTCAAATCCTGGCTTTTGGTTGTTCCATTGCCACTTTTTATTCCACATTGTTATTGGTATGAATGTAGTTTTCCAAGTTGGTACACAAGCAGATTTACCACCAATACCACCGCATTTCCCAAGATGTGGTGATCATGTCCCACCAATAGAACCATCTTACCATAAAATAAGCTTTGATTAATTCCTTTGATTTTTCCTAAAACCTGATACAGTGACAACCACAAGCACACATTCCTTTTTAATTTTTAATTTAATCCACTAGTCTCCCAACAGTTACCTTTTTCTTGTAATTATTTTTTTTGTAAATTCCAAAAATTCTCTTGCCATTTTTTCGACTATATACCATTTTTTTGTATAATTTATGTAATTTATCTCTATATACTAATGTTTTTTATTGTCTTCTGAATCGCCATATATTAATTAATCTAGGTAAGTAACAAATTTCTATTATCCCTTTGGTCCCGAAATGTCCTTTTTTTATTAAAAAAAAAAAGAATTACTAGGTGCTGTAAATATAGCCCACTTCCTTGATTTTTTGAAGGCTGTAGTTGTTGTAGCGCTAATGATTACAAAGCGCCTCATTTGTATAAATTATCAGTATTTTTCGAAAATATAGGTAATATTTGTGTGTAAATAACAATCAACAATGTTACCAGCTACGATTTGAATCAATTATCTAATTAAAAATATTAATTGAACTAAATTTCAAATTAAATTATTAGAGAGTGATTTTAAAATTTCATCATTCTCCAATAATGTAATTATAATTATTTCAAATTGTTTTTAATTCAAATCGTAATTTAATTATTTAAGATTGTAACTAGTCCTTAACAGTCTTCTATAACTACTTAAAAAAAAAAAAAACTGTGGAGAAATTATTTTTGTAGAAATGTATGTATGTATGTATTATTATTATTATTATTATTGTAATTATTATTAAAAATTATGCAAATAAAATGGAGTTAATTTAAAAAAATAATAAATCGCTTGGCTGTACATATGTTTTAAGCTTACTTAAATATTATAGTTGCTTCATTTAAAGAAAAAAAAACACCTGTAAATATTGTAAAAATATTTTTTTAAAAACTCGCAAAAATTTAGGTAGGTATTGAAAATCGATGAAACATTTCTTCTTTTCTAAATTTGCTTCATACAGGTCTTAAATCCTTTGGACGCTATCTGTAATCGTCCACGTCGTGATGCTGTCTGTGTTAGTCAATTACGAAATGCTAACAAAATCGATGAAGGTATCCTACAAGAACGACCAGATGTTAAGATCTTCTTGCCATTTAGATTTCTATTCTATAAACCAGAAGAAGTATTCCGTCCAAATACCTATAATCCATTTTTGGGTAAATTTTTTTTGTTTTAATTATTTAAATAAAACAAGAATTTTTGGTCATTTTCAATATTTGCAGCGGCTGTTGGTGGTGATCATGTTATTAGTTTAATTGATGAGATCTCATTCAGATTTCCACCAGCACCACCACTATCACAACAAGACGAAATACCACCGGAACAATTTTGTAATGGTGATAATCGACCACCTGATTGTGGACAAAATTGCATGTGCACACATCAAGTTGATATACCGTTAAATGCCATCGTTGAAGTTGTCTTAGTTGATGAAGGTTTCACGAACTTTTCTTATAATTAATTAATTAATAATAATTAATAATAATAATGGTGATTTTTGTAGTACAATCGCCAAATTTAAGCCATCCATTCCATTTACACGGTTACTCGTATAATGTTATCGGTATTGGACGTTCACCGGATCAAAATGTGAAAAAAATCAATTTAAAGCATGCACTAGATTTAGATAGAAGAGGTTTATTACACAGACAGTTTAATTTACCACCAGCAAAAGACACAATTGCTGTACCAAATAATGGCTATGTTATCTTTAGATTTCGGGCGAATAATCCAGGTAAATTTTAATTTAAAAAAAAAAAAAAAACTAGGAATAATTTTGATGGAATTTACAGGATTCTGGTTATTCCATTGCCACTTTTTATTTCATATTGTTATTGGTATGAATTTAATAATACATGTAGGTACACAAGCAGATTTACCACCAGTTCCTCCGAATTTCCCAAGATGTGGCAACCATCTACCACCTATAGAATTAATACCGCGTCACCATTAACTGTTCAATATTTGTTGATTGATTTGTTGAAACTAAAGACTTGTAGAACTGTTATTACCACCACTTTTTTTTTGTTTTAATTTAATTTGTATTTATTTATGGAACTAACTAGCGTAACATCGCCATGTATTTTTTTTAAGTATTAAAGGAAACAATAAATCTCTATTGTACTAGTCCATTAGTACTCAATCTGTAGTTAATTTTAAAGTAATTAAAAATTATTAAATAATTAATTGTTTATGTGTAATTATTTCGATGTTGTGCTGGCATTTTCTTGATTGCTGACATAGCTTTATGGTGAAAAATCCCATTAAAGCCACACCAACAACTAAAAACCTGCCAACACTTCTTTTCAATTATTAATTTGTTGTTATCTCCATACTTCAAGCGAATGTTCGATCTAGTCACAATAAGAAAAAAATGTGACTTCAATCGAACACTCGGAAAAAGTATGCAATTTCAGTAATTACTACCCTGCCGGTCATAAATCAAAGACAAATCGATGGAATCTGGTACCACAATCAAGTCACTAATGGCTGTGATATGATTCAAAAACAACACACCACACCAATAGTTCCTTAATGGTGGTACCAAAATTTATCTGAAAAAAATTGAGCAAATGAAGATTTAACACTGAACCATGACTTGGAAATCCAGCCTTGTGAAATTTCAGAAAACCATCACACGGCTAGATCACCAAAGAAACGGTAAAGCGCCCATTTACGAAGAATTATTGTCGCCATTTTGACCACGTGGTTTTTGTACTATGATGATTACAAGTCAAAATTTATAGAGGAGTACGATTCGTACTTCAATTAAATTGAATGTAAATTACGAACCGTGCTCTCTACAAATCTCAACAAAACGATCCAATTAGTTAATATATCATAATCATAATTAATTTAAAAACGGATAATTATTTCCAACACTTCCTATGGGAATTCTTCGTACTACTCTTACAAAATGTTTTTATTAATAAAAAGCAATTACGAAAAAATCCCACAAAAAGTATTGAAACTTGTCTTTTTTTATTGTTTTATTTAGGAAAAAAAACACATGGAATTTAATCACCTGTAAGAATCTGTAAAAATACAAACACAACTATGACTACACTTGCAACTAAACTGGCTTTAAAAAATTTCGCATTTCACATAGTTATTTGTGAAAAGGTGGGTGGTAAAAATTCCTCAAAAAGGTAGGTAGAGGGGTTGGTTTTTAAAGAGGGCTGTAAAAGTAGAGGGAGAGAACTTGTATTATACTATTGTATGGGCTCCAGGTGAAAGCTAACAATAATTCTCATTGTTCAAAGAAATTTTAAAACACAATATATAAATTCTTATAAATACAAACTTGACGAAAAAATTATATCTCGTTTAATTAATTTAATTGCTGTATTAAATTTATCTTCTAAATCTGTATTACCAATCGTCTTTGATGCTTGTACCATTTGCCGTAATAATTCTTCTAATCGACGCATTGTACGTACAATTGAACCTTCAAAAATTTCCGTCATTTTACATAGATCACTGAACGTTGAACCATTACACCATGAAAATACAACATCCATTAAATCGGGACGAAAACGTTCTAAATATGCATCTTCATCAAGATTCAAACGCGCCTCTGTACTAACTTTGGCAATACGTCGTGCTAAATCCTATAAGAGCAGCAATAATTTCAAGCAAAACACAAAATATTTCCGTTATTTTAACAATAGAGAAACAGGTAGATTTTTAAGTATTGTTTTGTTTGAAAAATATGTCAGGTATATAGATATAACTTTCTACATTTTAAACAAAAACATATTTCCGGAAAACTATTGAAAATTCTTACCTGCATCTGTCGTAAAGGACCAGATAATTCTTCAGACAATTTTGGCATTTCACTACTTTTCTCATCACAAACAAAACAACTCAATAACGAACACGATTGTGCTGGAGTTAGATTACCAAAAACACCATTAAAAATCATTTCCGTTATCAATAATTCGTCGGCACTAAATTACACAAATTCCATAAAATAATATTCTTATTTGATACAGATTTTTTTTCTTTAAAAGGAACTTACCTACTAAGCTCACAAGCTACACGACCTTTTAATTGAATAACATCAGTATTTGTACAATAACCCAATCGTCTCAAGACACGTTTTCTACATTTTAATTCATCTAATTGTAAAACACTTTTTGCATCCAACAGCTGTTTTTTAGCAACAGCCAATTCTTCTTTAGAACGAATTTTGTCTTGATATTTATTATATTCAATATCTAATATTGGGTTTTTATGCATCGGGTGGTCGTACATTCTACAATGGTTTTTTGCCAAATTAATAACTTAAACAAAAACAAAAAGAAATAATAGAATACTTTTTCTCGAGTTGTTCAATTTTTTTGACAACATCCAAAAATTCTTCCTCTTTAATTTTCATATCACTAACAGGATTTAATAATGGTGGACCTTCTGGGAAACGTTTTTTCACTTCTTTAATTGATTTATACATTCCTTTACGATTATCTTTCTGTCTTAAATCATTTGGACAATATAAACGTACAGCTGATATATGCGTTATAAAACTTGAATCAACGCTAACAATTTCCACTTCACCTTTCTAACAATTTCTCTCAATTAGAACAATTAGAAAATAAAAACGAAATCAAATTACCTGATCATCCATACAAGGTTTTGGTATTGTATCTTTTTTCGTGTTATCATCACCATCAATAGAGATTACATGTAATAGAAGATCAACTTGAACTTTTGTTGTAATTTTTGTTGAATTGGATTGTTTCTTATTTTTGTTACCGGTAACTTCTGTTGATTTTTTAAAATTAACAACAGCACCCCAATCATATTCAATATCATCAATTTTTATCTAATCAATAAACAAAATTTAATAATACCTATATGAAAAAAGTTGAATTGAAAAATGATACCTTTACTAGACGTCCCGGTTGTAAAAATGGTATTAAATAATTTGGTTTTGTTATATAATTTCTAAATTGTACACCTAAAACATTTAGTTCTTGACGAATATTGTAATATGAAGCAATCTGATCTTCAGCTTCAATTTTATAAGTATGATATTCATTATATTTTTCTTGGTATTCTAAAAAATTGTTTAATAATTTAAAAAACAAAACAACTATGAAAATAACATTACTTTCATATAATCCAGGAATTGTGGCTTGATTTTGGAATTGATAAAATGATCTTTCTAACATATATTCAGGATTAATTTCTTCAACTCTCAACAAATTCAATACCATATTATATGTTAAATGAAATGCAGAATTAATTGGATCTGGTAAACCTTTGACAATATTTCTACCCACTGATGGTGGTACTTTTTCATTAACCATCAATATAACAATACCTTTATCATCTAGACCGCGACGACCAGCACGGCCAGACATTTGAATATACTCCCCAGAAGTTAACTATTACAATAACAATTATTATTATTATTGGTAAAAAATTATTTTAAGACAACTAAATATCTACCCAACGATATTCATATCCATCAAATTTTTTCATACCAGTAAATAATACAGTCCTGGCTGGCATATTAAGACCCATAGCAAATGTTTCGGTTGCAAATAAAGCTTTTATTAAACCTTCACCAAATAATATTTCAATTGTCTCTTTTAATATTGGTAATAAACCACCATGATGTATACCAATACCACGACGTAGTAATGGTAATAGATTTTCAACTTGTGGTAAATTTCTATCAGCATCTGATAATACATCCATTGCATTATTAAAGACTTCATCAACTAATTGTTTTTCAGCAGCTACAATTATTTTAAATTACATTTAATTTTTAATTTTTTATAATAAAAGATAATAATTACTTGTATTAAAATCTAATTTCGTCATCTGTACTGCATATAATTCGCAATCTTTTTTACTAAAACTGAATACAATAACTGGTGCAAAATTACGTTCCATTATCATTTTAACAACTTTAAAGATATCACTTTGTGTTGGATCTTTATTACTAATACCACCTTTACGTCCTCTTTGATCGCCTTTAGCAGCATCACCAACATTTTGTAATACAGCCATTGCTGCATTAAAACTATCATCTTTAAAAGTACCCTAAATTTCAAAAAATATTCAATTTTTTGATATATCTTTTTTTTTCTCTCTAAACTTACACTTTCATCAACTACCATATGTATACCACTACCACCAGCTGGATATATAAAATGCTGTAATGGTGTTGGACGATAATCGGTATAGATAACATGACATGGTTGTTGATGTAAATGTGCCACCCATTCAGCAAATTGTCGAGCATTTGGTATTGTTGCTGATAGAAATACGAAATGTACATTATGTGGTAACAATATCAATGTCTCTTCCCAGACAACACCACGTTCTTTATCACGCATATAATGTATCTCATCGAAAACTACCCAACCAACTTCACGCATTATTTCCGAACCACGGTACAGCATATTACGTAGAATCTTAAAACACAAAGAGAAAACATTCAATTTGAAAGAGTGTATGTGCGAAATCGAATGCGGAATTGCAATAAAAGGGGACGTTAAATTTTCAAAATTTTTTTTTTCATAAATTCACAGAATTTCTTGTTCTCGTTTCAAAAAAGTATTATGTTTTTTGCAATAAATTGTTACCTCTGTTGTCATAATAAGACATGAAGCACTTGGATTTATTGTAACATCACCAGTTACTAAACCAACATCTTTAAATTCGTCCAGGAATTCACGATATTTTTGATTTGATAATGCTTTAATTGGTGTTGTATAAATAACACGTTGTTTATTTTTTAATGAAACTGCAATTGCATATCTAAAACAAAAACACAACAACTTTTAAATAGAATCATATACACTACAAAACAATTATAGACTAAATATTCTATAAATATACTTGTATATGATTTATCAAAACGAAAATTATCACGAACACGATAAATTAAAACCAGTTTTTTCTATAAAGTGGTTTTTTAACAAACAAAAAACACTTACTCAGCAATTACAGTTTTACCAGCCGAGGTATGTGCAGAAACTAATACAGACTGATTATTATCAACACACAATATTGATTCCTTTTGAAATGGATCTAAATTGAATGGATACGTTTTGACTGGTTCACGATCGGTTTTCTGTAACGGTACATATTCTTGTCCGGGTGGACATGCTACTTCATGTGTACACGATTCAATTGATTCGATCGTATGAACAATTATACGATTTTTGAGTTCTTCAAAACTGAAAGCATAAAACGCACGAGGTACGGGCAAAAATTAGATTATAAGATCGAAACGAGGACATAACCTAAATTACTTAATGTCGTCGACATCAACCAAATCGTCAGTTTTTAAACGTTTACTAATAACTGTAGTTGTCTCTTCAATTTCATCATCAATTTCACGTTTTGCTACTGATCTATTAGTATCGGTATTCGATGTTCTAGAAGAAGAAAAGAAATTTTAACGTGTAACTTTGAGGTTATGCTGTACAATAAATGTGTATAAAATGAAATCATACCGTTCTGTTACTTCATCGACTTTATCTTTGTTTTCTGTTGTTTCTCCAAAACAATCAAATAAATCATCAATTGATTCGGACATTATTTTCCAAAATTTATTCACAAAAACGAAATGACACTAGTCATCAAAAAATTTTTTGTCGAAAAAATTTAGTCGACTTGTCTGGACCACTTTTTTCAACTGTTTCCACAAGGCGCTCAATTCAAATGAATACCCACTATTACTACTCAATACAAGATTATCACAAAAGAATATTATAATTGAAAGCTTTAATTCAAGTAACACAACATAATCAATCAATTTTAATTAAAGAAAACTCCTAAACAATCCACGAGAAACCTTTTTTATTTTGAAATGTGACGAAGCTACAATTAGATTACTAACAACAATCATGCTTTGGTTGGTATTTCAAAATTCCCTAAAAACAGTTGCCAACATTTTGAGGTTAGAATTATATAACCTAAGATTTTGTGTTTACAAATTATTCACGTGTTTGTTTAATAATTTGCAAAGAAATAGATTTAAAAAATGACAAAAATCAAAGAAGAACCAATGGATGTACCAGTTCAAGAAATTAAGGAAGAAGAGTTATCATATGAAGAAAAAATACAATTTTGTAGTGTAATAGCAAAACCGATGGCATCGAAAAAATTAGCCAAAAAATGCTATAAACTCATCAAAAAAGGTAGTAATTCTACTATACTATATATAAATAGTATTATTTTACATTAAACATGATTAATTTTTGTAGCTGTTAAATGTAAAGATCATACACGATGTGGTTTGAAACATGTCCAAACTCGTATCCGTAAAGGTGAAACTGGTATTGTTATATTTGCTGGTGATATAACACCAATTGAGATAATGTGTCATTTACCGGGTGTATGTGAAGAGAAAGATATACCATATGTTTATATACCAAGCCGGAAAGATTTGGGTGCTGCATTAGGTATTAAACGAGGTTGTTTAATGGTTCTAGTACGGCCACATGCTGAATATCAAGACAATTACGATGAATTGTATCAAGAAATTAAAACTTTAGCTGTAGAATTATAGATTTTATACAAATAAATGAAAGATATTAGAAAATAAAACACACACAAGTAAGTTTCATACAAATATTTATTAGAGTAGCAAATTATTGCACACATAGGATAATATGATTGTTTAGAAGGATAATGGTTTTAATGATTTCTCCCTATATATGTCTTAAAATTAACATAAAAATATGAATTATTACAAGTAAAATTGAAAATAACTCACAATTTAAACTCCAATATGAGAATTATTGTTAAATGTTGATAAGAAGTGCATTTATCACTTTATATTTGGAAAATTGGTGCTGAATATCTGGAGTAAAAATCATGAATTTTAACTTAAAATTAGAAATAAAGCAAATTTGTTTTTAATGTAGGCTATACCGATTCTGACGGAATTATTATAGAATTGACCCCAATTATATCCTAAAATGACTACAATTCTACGCTAAAGCTACAATTTTAGCATCAGTATAGTCCACACTAAATAATAATGATAATGATATAAAAACTTAAAAATATATAGCAGAACACATAGGTGACATTCTTAATTCATTAACTAATCAATGGATTAATTAATAAAAAAATAGGGAGCGCACCTAATTTGTTATCGAAAAGTCTTGGTCCTAAAATGAATAAATCAAAATGAAGAAACATTAATATTTCGCCATTATACATCAGTAGAAAATTTTTGAGTTCTTTTTTTTGCGAGGAAAAACTAGACAGACCTTTTTATTCAAATGCCAGAATTATTAGGAAAAATTCTAAACAGTTTTTTGTTTTTTTGTTTCTTTTTGAATAGGAATTACGGTCGGTCTAATTTTTTTACACTTATACCTAAGAATATTTGTGTGTTTTTTTAGATGTTTTTTATTTTTTTTTTTATTAAAAAGACAATGAGAATTGCGAATGAAATGGTTTTTTTTTCTTGATGTTACGGTTGTTAGAGTTGACTTGATGATAATTGTGGATCAGATTCTGATTTTCTTGAAAAACATAAACAACCTGTCTTTTTATTCATAGCTGGTTTTGATTCTTTATCACGTTCAGCTAAACATTTTTGATAATAATCATAATCTTTTAAATACCAGACGGGTGGCCAACGATGTTCAACTAAATATGCTTGATTATCAGGATGTAATAAACGTAAACTTCGTGGTGACATTCTACATAATTTATTATAATTAACGCAAAGATGGTTCATACACCAGTCGGCTAATTGATGGCCATTATGGAGCTAAAAATAATTAGCATTATTAGTTCATTGATGGTTATTATTGTTTCTAATGGACAAACTGACTTTGACCGGTTCGAGGAGACGTAAACATTGTTCAATAGCTTCTGATGGTTGTAAACTTTCCAAGTCTTCAATAACACGTTTCTCAACCAAATTCACTAGCCTAGGTAAACACAGCCTATTTGCTAACTCCAATAGATTAATACAACGTGCTGCTGATATAGCTGGTACTTGATCCGTATATAGAAAACATAGTAATTTATGGAAAGTGTATTCACGAACACCTGGAAATTCGATCTAAAATAAACCAATTTTTAGATATTTTCTTCTATTTATGTTTCAAAATTATAGAAAAAAAAAACAGTTAAGAAATTAATAGAAATGGTAATACGTACAACTTTGGCTTGACTTTCACGGAAGTCTCCACTAAACATTGCTTTCATAACATCACATCTAGCTGCTAACATTGCTTTATGTGCAGCACAAGCACCATCATCTAATTCAAATATAACATCAGCAAATAAACCTTGATCTAAACAAATATCTTGTAGACGACGTTTCAAGAAACCTTCATAGTTCTCATCAGGATGATCAGGACCGACAAATGGATGTTTGGTTAAAAGTTCTAAAAGTTCGGGTAATTCGAGGAATTCGGCAGCTTCACGAGTTTCCTAAAAGAAAAAAAATCGTAGAGCTCATAACCGATAAAAACCAAACTCTAATGGAAGTCTAACAGGTGCTCAAAATTATTTCAGGAAAAAGCTGGTAGCCCTAAGTTGTAGATCCGTAGTGGTACTAATGGTACGGTGACACAGGAAATTTTCTTAAGGTGGACTACACACAATCTAACTTAGTCAGGTTGTCAGGTCAGACGCAAGATCAGGTCGTGTCTAGGGAAGTCGCCTAAAATTCAAACCGACTGACAATATCAGGTGCCGTGTGTTCGTAACATCTGATTTCGTCAGACGCCTTGTCAGGCTGACCAAGTCAAGTCGTGTCAATAAATACAAAATGCCAATTTCGATAAAGTATGGATTAAGGGAAGGACCTACGTTCTCCATTCACAGCCCACTTTCAATTGAAGTAATTCGACACACCTGTTATCACGATGATAGAATTAGTGGAGAAAGGCAAGCCGGTCAACTACAGCTATCAATTAACTGATCATCTTACAAAAAAGCAAAAAAAAACGTATTGAATGATGAAACAAATAAAACCAATAGAAAGGAAGTATAATTATAATTTGTCTTGACTGGTTAAATAAAATTTGAGGTGTTTTTTTTGTGTGTTCTTCTGAAACAGTATGAAGATTACGGAATCAGTCATTAATCTCTTAGAGAGAAAAAAACCTCCATCAAACAGACAGTTGTTTTTTTGCTAACGTTTTTTTTTTATAGACATGAATATCAGAACAAGAGAAAGCCGAAAAAACGATAAGACTGATTGTTTTACTCTAATGGCCAATGAAAAACGGATTGAAAGGAGCGATTCGATCAAAGATTATCGCTATATTCATTAATTTTTTGAAAATGTACGTACAGTAGAGTCTCTCGTATAACGCGGGAATATACGAATTCGCGTTATACGAGCCTCAACATTAATTAAAGATCTACCTACTGTAGATGTACTTTCCAAAAAAAAGCAAATTGGTGTTATTTGTGTTGGTCAATTGATACTTATAGTCGATTTTTATTGGACATAAAATAACCAATCGATGTTCTACGAATTCGTTATAATGCTTCAGAATTGAAACAATTAAAATTCGAAGAACACATCAATTACATCAATCAAACAAATATCAATATGGGTATATTGTGCATTAATTAGTTCATTTCGATTGGTCAATTGGTGTTAAACAATTTAAATTAAAGGATCAATTGTAGTGAATTCATTCTAAATGTGCCGGATATTCATAAATATTAATATAGTTTTGAATGTTGAATTACCTGTAAATTGAGGGCGCTTCGATCGATTGTGCCAGTATAAGCAAATTGTAAACACTGTTGCATAGCACCTGGTGTTACTAATTTACTTAATGTAACAACAGTTTGTCCTTCTGGTTGTACATTACGTATACAATGGAATGCTGGATGATCTAATTCTCTTGCTGATGGTAATGCTTGACAACTAGCTCTTCGTTTACATGTTTTTTGTTCAGTTCTTACTAAACTTTCTGTATCATCAGCAAAATCACCTAATGAACTTACCATACTTGAATCACTTGTACTACGTGCCATTAAATCAGCTGTTAATAAACGATAAAATGCACGACTGCATGCAGCTAAAACGAAACGATGTGCTGGAAAACCAACAGAACCAACAACTAAAACAATATCTGTATGTTGTCTAATAAGCCATAATTGATGCATATGTTCACTATATGAACTGTTCAATATATGTATCTCAGGCTTCATTGGTGGTGGTGGCTTGAAAGGTGCTTGCAACAATGGACGTTGCACCTAGAAACAGTACCTATTTACTCAAAATACTTGATTTTTGAAAGTGTTAGGCAAAGCATATTGCACAGTCAGAACTGCCTTTTGCTTCAAAGAGCACCATCGCTAGGCCCCAGGCAGCAACCAACGCCAGGCTTCAGGTGCAATGGTCCTGGCTGTGCAATGCCCAATGCTCCAGTCTGGATGAATAATTACTTTTTTCAAATTGGTCATCCAGAAACGTTGTTGTCGACGGGCTATTAAAGCAGCACGTATAGCATTTTCAAACGCTTCGTTAACTCCATAATATGTAAGTACTGATGTTTCGTAATAGTACAAACCCAATTCTCTGGCAACATCTCTCGCTTCGTCCGGCATCACTAGATCTGATTTTCTGGTTGCACGTACAAACGGACTCCGGTCTCGAAAATAACTCAAATAGGCCTCGTCCCGATACATATAACGTAAATCGTTTTTGCAACCAACTAATATAACTGGTGTATTGGGGCAGAAACGACGTATTTCTGGATACCACATCAGACGGCAGTTGCGCAACGACACCTTATCAGAAACAAAAAAAAAAAAAACTTGAAGTTTTCCAACACAAAACAACAAAAACTATTCTGTGTAGTTACCGGATTGTTGATGCTGAAACATAGTAGGACGACATCGGATCGTCCATAGGCAAAACGACGATCCTTCTCGTGATCCCCAAATGTATCCCATAATCTTAATGATACATTGACACTGTCTACAACTTCCCATGAACGTTCCAATACATCCTTGTATATACGATATTGATCTATTGCCCATACAGTTGGTACATGTGTGGCTAATAATTGGGCTAATGATACTTGTTTGTCGCATGCTCTGGCACATATTAAACGTGTCTTGCCAACTGCTGTATCCCCAACCACCACACATTTAACCAATTCTTGGTGGGGTTGTTCATTATCCATCCCCGATTAACACTAAAATAACACTGGCCATCACACCACGGCCCCCTACAACCGAACAAAAGGAGGGATATAGAACTGTGTTCAGTACCTACATCAACCGGTTTCGGCTGCTATCAGACAATCTTCCGACCGAAACCAGTTGGAGTGATATTTGAAAAAACAAACAAACAAACAATTATAGACTTTTATTTTCATTTTCATTCAATATTGACCCTATTGATAACGAATGGAATTCAAAATATGTCTGAAGATAAATTATCAAACAAAATATTAGACTTTCGTGTTGTAACAAAAGTTGTCTAGACTTTAGGCAAATTCATGAAACTCTACAAGTAATCTTAAAATCTTAAAAATTACAGTTCGTTTTCGACAATAAACAGTTTTATTGATGTTTAAGACATCAATTAGCATGTTTAGAAAATTCGAGTACCTCCTCTAATTTGTCTGTTAAGTTTGAAAATCTAACTAAATAATAAATCTTTCATAATGTTTATCACAAATTCTGTTCATGTTTCCATTTTGACGGTTTTTTTTCTCATTGAATTTAAATTATTTATTCACTTTCTGCAATTTATTATTTATTACTTTAGTGTTTTTTTTTCTTGAACAATCAATAAAAGTATCTGCAAGATTTGTTAGTAAAACTGTATAGAAACAATCTAAATATTATATTTTATAAATACGTTAAAGACAAACTTTTTAACATTCTAATTAAACATTTGTTTTTGTTTATTTGTTATTAATATTAGCTCAAATTCAACAAAAATCTCGTAAATTTAATTAAATATTGTTTAAAAAGAAAAAAGATATTTTTAAAATGTATCTTAATTTAATGTTGATTCTAAAAATTGCACAATTATTGCAACAATGTTGCAATTTTTTATTTGTTATAATAATTACAGAAAAAAAATCAATTTGATCAATATATGAGCTGCATTATTCTTGATTACTGCAGTAGTTTCTTTGTTTTTTTTATTAGGTATTATTTATTGCAGGTAATGATTTATTATATTCAAGGAAAAAGTGGCGTGTTTTTTAAATGGTTGCGCCCCATTTGTAATAACAACAACAACGACAACAATTATTATGTTATTATGGTTGTTGTTGTTTATTGTTAGATGCATCATGCAGATTAATTTTTATTATGGAAATCGAACCTGTTTTCTCAAAATTATTGTTGTTAGAATGATGATTGAGGAAAAAATCTCGAAATGTCCGGTCCTGGATTTAATTTGAAAATATTGTATATTTTTACAACAATTGATCAACAAAACAACAACAATACTAAAGTTTAAAATAGATACGACGGCAAAGGAAAATTAAAAAACACGTCACACCTCTTTCACTTTAGTTTAACAATAGTTATAATAATAATAGTAGCAACAATATTAAATTTATAACAAACAACAAAACAATTACGGCGCTACGTCTTATTTTTTTTTGCTGTTTATTTTTATTTTCCTTATCTGTTGTTCTTGTACTTATTTTTTTGTTTAAATTTTTATCATTAATGACCGTATGAACAAAAGATTAAACTTTATTGTTGTTGTTGTTGTTGACGTTAAGAATTGGTGGTGGTGGTGATGGTAGTGGTGGTGGCACGACGCCGTCCCCAGTACTTACATTCATCAGTTTGGCTCAAATGAGATAGATCTCTAGCACAAACTGCTACACTACCACTACTCTAGTATTATGATTTTTTTCAATAGGATTTTTTTTTTTTGACGACTTCAACAACGTCCTCTATATCGTACTTTTCTGTTCTATTATTATGATTGTTATTATTATGATTATTATGGGCGTCCCGCCTCCGCGACCGACTCGGGCGGACTGCCGTATAACAACAATTTTACTGAATGACGTCGACGGACGGCGTAGCAGCGCTTCGATCGTCGTTTTAGATAGTGTGTGTTCTGATTATATCTATATATATGTGTGAAAGAGTAAAGCCCCTTGGTGGCGGCGATGGTGGTGGCAACAGCGTTTTTTCCTCTCTGTCTATTAGCAAATATCCCACATCTTCTAGATGTGTTTCTTCTTTTTCAGTTTTTTTCCTATCACCATTATTCCAGAATTTCCAAATTCTGGGGTGCTAAGGTGCTAGTAATGGTGGTGGTGGTGGCGGCGGCGGCGGCGGTGGCAATCGCGATTGATTTTTGCGCGTCGCCGTCGTTGTCGTCGTGACGTCAAAGGGAACAGAGAAAGACAGACAGAGAGAAGAGGTCATAGTAGGATGATACCTATATAGAGTTCATTCGGGAGTTTGAACTCGGGCTTGTATAAAACCAGGGACGGATTTAGAAGAATGAGGAGATTTAATAAAAATCGTGTGTCCCCCTATATATGAATACATATATGTTTATAATAATAATAATAATGATTTAAAATGATTTAATTTCCGAACAGTAATAGACGAGTTTTATTGATCGGAGGTATTCTGAAAATCACCTTTCAGAATATATTCTTAGAATGGATATTTTTAACGAAATTAATAGTCTTTGTAGGTGTTTATAAGGCTTTTTTTCCTGTATTGATCACTGACTTTTCTAGAAATATGTATGTATACGTGCAAGTTGCAAAATAATCAACAATGAGATCTTTAAAAAGTATTAAAAATCACATTCAAAAACCAGCCAATTTTAATAAAAGTCGTAATTTTCGTTAATTACTAAAAAAAAAAGGCGGTCAAGTGCTAGTCGGACTCGGGCACTTTGGTTCCGTACCTATCGTACTGGTACCATTTATATTGCACAGATATTGTTGGGTCATTTTACCGAGGCGGGAGTTGATTGCAGATGGGCTAGCACTGACAAAGAATGGACGCACATTTATGCCTGCTTTTAACAAATAATAGCCTAGACGCGCGGCGAACTTAATGGTCGTTCCACAATTTAATAATTTGTGGTAACGATCATTATCTAAGAATACGTGACCCACAGCAAAAAGTTAACTACCATTACAGTTAACGCTTGCTGCGCATTTTTCAAGTAACTACACACTTTAACTTCGCTGCATGTCTAGGCTATAATAAGGAACGTTAGGATGGCCTGTCTGTTCTATATTATTCAATACATGCCGCACGGGGGCCATCGACCGCCCAGCTTATTTTCAAGAATTATTCGCGAATTTTTGAAACCGCCATAGTTTTCCTGTAACCTTCATATAATCATCTATATTGTTATTTATCTTATGGTTTCGGGAATAAGGAGGGAAGGGAAATGGTCATTTTCCTAAAATTCAACTTGATACGTCAAACCGTTTAAAGGTTACAGGCCTGGGACGGACAGACGGACGAACGAATGGACGGGCGCACGACTGAACCCAATAGGTTCCGTTATCACCTTTTTGAGGGACGGAACCTAAAAAACAAGGAACTTATTGAAATGCGGTTTTTATTTATCATTGGAAAGTACAAAAGATATGTATGTTTCTAGACAAGCCTAAATGTGTAAAATTGCTTGTTGTTTAACATATAAATACATAGGTATAGGTAGTGTAAAATCTTATGACCGCTCGCTGCGCGAAGGCGGAGTCACAAGGAGAAAATCTCGGCCGAGAAGTGGTGTTATACTATTCACCATACGCACGTTAGTTAGAGTGAGCAACTGGCCGCTATGTAGTCATTGAATAGATCCTCTCGTCACGAAGCTAGCGCGAGAAATAACAACGTTATTGCAATGCATAATAGACCACATGTGGACACTCTTTGGTTCTGCCGCGCACGGTCATCAGACTTTACAATGATAATACATATGTTATATAAATTTTTAAAGGCAACGAAGCAATAAAAAGATTAGAAAACTTAAATGCATCCTGAAAATTCATGTTTAAAGAAAGAAATCTTTATCATTTACCTATTTCAATGATATAGATCAGTAGTTCCCAATGGTTCGCGATGATATATTTTTAATGGGATTCGCATTAAAAATTCTGTAATGGCATAGTTATGGTTGCCACCTCTCCGGGTTTGACCCGAAGAGTCGGGGTTTTGAATGGTTGTGCCCGGGCTCCCGGTTTGATCATTACTTCTCCGGGTCGATGTGTAACATTAAAGCACGATGGAGGAAAAGTTTTATCTCTTGTTTTTGTATTTTTTTTTGGCATTATTTATAAAATATTTACTTCGTGTGAGATACTCAATTTTTTTTGTCTGTGGGTCAGAGTTCGGCGTTCAACCCTAAGCCTAGTTTTCTAAAAAAAATAAGGAACAGTAACATTATTCTATGTAACGAAATCTAAAGTTATCATCTTTTCGCCATAAAAAAATTATGTTGAGATAGGTTCGCGAGTTAGAAAAGATTACAAACCACTGATGTAGATAATAGGTACAGTCGACTCTCGCTAATCGCTAATCCGACTATAACAGTTAGTAATCCATACTCATATTACTAATCCGACTAATTAGTAATTTGAACGTTCACTAATTCGAATCGCATAAGGGAAATTTGGTGTAATTTCCTTACTTTTCTGTAGATTTTTTTTACTACAATTTCTTAGATTTTAGGAAAAACAATAGAAGATTTTCCTCTCCTAACTTTTCGTCTATTTCGTTCGACAAGGAGGTAAGAAAGAAATAGAACAACACTCGCATTTATTTATAGTCTTTCCGATAATCCGAGAAATTCAGTAATCTGAACGCATTCTAGCATTAATTAATTCAGATTACCGGGAGTACCTACTTATAATGTATCTTAATATTGTAAGAAATAAAAAAAATTGATATTTTTTGGTACTTACACCAGTTAGAAAATTGAAAAACCTATCCCACAAATGAACGAAACGAGTAAAATTAATTTTGCATAATTCTACACCTCAAAATCTATCAGTTAATGATAACTCTTATCATTTAAGTGATTCAATCTGATAATCTGAATAATTTTGATATTCTTCACTGTTTTTTCATAAATAAAATCAAGCAATATTTGATTCTCAGTGGCGTAACTTCAAGTTTGAGGACCGGAGGCAGAATTTAGAAATGGGTCCCTTTCCTATACAGGGTGTAATTAAAATCTCTTACAATATTCAAACCTCATTATTTCTATAGGGAATAGAGTGAAATAAGGGCATTTCGATGGGTCAAAGAAAGAGAAAAGAATTGGCCAAATTGTAACTATTGATGGTCACCGTAATATTATCGTCGTCAAGTGGGTCCAGTGGGCCACTTACATCCATGGGCCCGGAGGCAAGTGCCTCACAGTAGTTACGCCACTGGTTTTTCTAATAAATGAGGAAAAATTATACGAATTTTATTCCTATAGTAGATTGTTAAAATTTTTGATTTTTAAAACGAATTGAATTTCATTGAATTTATAGCTTTTTTTTCCAAGTTAAATGCATCATAAAATCAATAAAATTCTTATAACAATTATTGCAATTGACTCATATCCTTTTAACACGAGTTGAATGGACTGGAATTATTTTCTCAACTCGCAATTACAGTACAAATAGTATTCAAGGTTTTTTCGGTTTAAATATAACAAAAATACAATACAATACAATAAAACAACAATAATTGACGAAAAATGTGGTTTATTTCTAGAAATAATTAAGCGATTAACAATAAATTAGTAGTAACCATTTGATTAATATAAAAAGCTGATTAATATTTATTTATTTATTATTTTGTTTTTAAATAAATTTTAATATGAAAGCGATTCTAGAATTTTTTGCAAATTATCAAAGTCCACGTCTAAATTAACAATATTATCTAGTTTCTCATTTTTATCTAAATATTGTTTTGGTATTTTAATGAAACCAATATTAATTGCTTCAGTTTCATTCCATGCTTTGACCATTTCATTTGTTGGAAATATAGCAAAATCAGCTTGTACTTTACCACCATATTTCCGACGAACAATTTCATTAACAACACAATTCTGATATTCTTTAATACGTTGTTTTAATTGTAGCAATTTCTCATGTTCTTCAATGAAATGCTTCTGCCATGCATCTGAATGACGGCCAGTTTTGATTTTATAAATTGCTGGAAATTTCGGTTTGGCTAATGTTAATAGAATCTCTTGTCGTAATAATTGACCATCTTTGATTAATTGATCCAAAATCGGATCGGATTTCAATTTGAAACTTGGTAATGGTTTTAAACTATTCAATTGTTGTTGTAATTTTTCTGTTTGTAATTTAATCCGTTCATTACGTTCATGATGGAATAGTTTACGTAAATCGGTAATCTCTTGCAATAATAATGGTGAATCACGGACAACTGCTGGTAAATTCGGTCCACTAATTGATGATTGTAATGATGATAATTGTGAACCGGATGTACTTTTTATTAATGATGATTCTAATTGGGCTTTTTTGGCAAACAATTTTAATTTCTCCTTCATTTCACCTTTTTCATTTTCCAATGAATCAATATCGGTCTGTAGATGATCTAATGTCTCTTCAAATTCTTTCTCTTTACGTTTGTAATTATTATGTGCCTCTTCTAATTTACGTTGCAATTTTTCAATTGTCAATTCATAATCTTTATTGACATTACCTAATTTCTTTTCAGCCAATTCTTTACGTATTGTCATCTCCGATAATTGTTCTTGTTTCTCTTTTAATGCTTTACGTAATTCTTTAATATCACTTTCTTTATTTTCTAATTTACTAGTTAATGTTTTCGTTTGTTCCAATTCTTTTTTAACACTTTCAGCACGCAATTGAAGAGGTGGTATTGGCTAGAAATTCCGCAAAAAAAAATTAATTATTAACAAAAATTATATACAAAAAATAAATACTTTTTCTTCATTTTTATTCACTGTAGTTAGATCATATTCATTATCTTGTAAATATTGTGCCAATTGTGTTATTTGTGTTAATATTAAATTCAATGAATTCTTTATACTTTGAACTGGTCCTAAATCATCCTGTTCATATATCTTATCACTTGCATTCAATGCAATCTCTTTGATTTTATCCGGAGACAAACCTTTTTCATCTACAAAAACATTAAAAAATCGATTTTCATTGATTTAAAAACTGATAATGGGTCAGTTTCATAATCAACTTTAGAGAGACTTTTCCCTCCTAACATGCAACCTCTCGCTCTAAAAATAGAGAGAAAACTAACTCATTTTTAGCACAACATGGCGACAGTTACGAGACAAGTCTCCCCATCTATCTACACCGTTATAATGTGACTTTACGAATTACAGTTGACTTAAAATTGATTATGAAACTGGCCCAAATGTAATATAAATTACCTCCATTTATTGTGATAGTTTGAATTGTATTCTTAACAATATCTTGTAATGTTCTTAGAATTTTGCCGGAATGTTGATAACACTGATATAAATTCTCTAAAATCTCTTTATTTAAACCTAAATTAGCAATATTTGGATCAGTTGGTAGACGTCGTTTGATTAATTTTAATTGTTGTTGTAATTGTTCAGTAATTGTAATAATATGTTGTGTTAATTGTCCAATATCACCAATATTACTACCCTAAAAGGTTTAAATAATAATTATTATAATAATTACAATAATTAAATTAAATTCATCAAGACAACCTCAATTAAATTCTTGATAATTAATGAATCATTTTGGAAACCATCACATGCACTTAATAAACATTTAACATTATCATTAATCAATTGTGTATGATTTAAATGATTCTCTGGTCCAAATAATACCGGAAATAATGTATTAAAATAATTAATAGCTTTTTCAATAGTTTCCATTTGTATATTTTCATCAAATTGATCACGTTTTATTAATTCCACGTAGTTATCGATAATCTTCTCTTGTGCTAACATTTCTGGATATGTTGAACCAATTTTTAATAATGTCTCAGTTTTACATGTATTTAAACCATAATAATATTGATGTAGAATTGTTTGTATACCATAGATTAAATATAAACAACGACAACGAAATGAAAATTGTTCAATTTTATGATCTTTCAATATTAAATTGCGTTCAATCTTATTTATTATTGTAAATTTATCTTTGATTTGATTCAATAAAATCTCATTTTTGTGAATCAATCTTGGTACTAATAGTAATATTAATATAGCATCATGATCACTACCACGATTCATAAACGATTCAGGCATATACGACAACAGATATTTTATATGATTCTGTAATTGTTGTATATCGATACTGCGTAATTCTAGATCGATAGCTTTTGTATGTGCTTTACTTTCTGTAAAGATCTTTTTAAAATCCATTATTTCCGGTAATACTGAGACCGGTTTATTTGATTCTTTCTCTAAACGTTGTTGCAAATCTAATGATTGGTCTTGTAATTTCTGAACTAATTCACGGAATTTATTAATTGTTGCTTCACGATCAGCGATCGTCTCCAAAGCTGCATCACGATCACGAATTGCCTAAAATATAATCAATTACAAAAATTCAATTAAATTCAAATTCGATTAGGTTACTTGTCGTGTAGCAGCTTGAGCCATATCAAGATCCTCCCTTAATTCCGCTTCTAATTCAGCATTACTTTCAACAATTTGATCATTCATATCTTGTAGTGCTTCTAATTCATTAACTTCCTCTTGTAATTGTGCAACTTTCTCTTCTAATGTTAATTTTTGTTCACCTAATAGAACAACCATTTCTTCAGCACCTAATGCTGCATCAACTTGTTCTTGTAAATCACTGATTTGTTGTTCCATCTCTTCAACTCGTATACTTAATTTCTCTTTTGTTTTACCTAATTCAACAATTTCCGACTTTTTCTGTTCAATATCTTTTAATAATTTTTGATATTCGTGTTTGTCATGTGCTGACAAATCACGTAAACGTACTAATGTTTCTCTTAAACGTGCATTTTGTTGTTGTAATTGTTTTATTTCAAATGCTGTTGTTGGTTGATCATCACCACCAATACCAGCACCGCCACTACCACCACTACCTGTTGTACGTTCTTGCATTTCCGTTTTTAAAATTTTCAAATCTAATGTAACTTCTTCTAATTTCTCTTTGCATACTTCCAATTCTAATTGTAATGTTTCAGCTTTCTCTTCAGCCATTTCTTTATCTAATGTTGCCATTTCAACAGCTTCAGCTAAATCGGCAACTTCTTCAGCATGTGCTTCTTTCGCTTCAATTGCATCTTTTGCTTCTTGTTTAGCACGTTGTAGTTCCCTTTGTAAACTGTTTTGTGCTTCTAAAATTTTCGATTTAAATTCAATTAATTGTTCTAATTGTATTTTCAATTTATCGAGTTCTTTCAATTTCTCTTTATCATCTTGACGTCGTAATTTCAACGTTTCTAATTTCTCTTGTAGATCTTTTATTTGTTGACTACGATTCTCCATTTCTTGTTGCATTTGTATTATTGATATTTTCTCTTCAACTGTTGTTATTGGTGTCGGTGTTGTTGTAATTACTTGACCAGGTGTGAATTGAGGCTTTAAAGTCTCCACAAAACCAGTCTAAAGAATAATATTTAGTAGCTTTTTTTTCTAAGAAAGAAAATCTTTTGAACTTTTACCTCAATAAATGAGGCTCGTTTCGGAATTTGACTAACTGGTTCATTTGTATCGACTCTTTCGGTTGCTGGCGATTCTAAATGACTTCGACTACCCACCAAAGATTGTCGACTACCGGCCAATGACTGTCTACTGCCTGATAACGACTGTCTGCTACCAGCCAAAGACTGACGACTACTTGCCAATGAAAGCCTAGAGCTAATTGTCACACACAATCAAAAAAAAATATTCCAATAAAAACACATTTTAATCAATAATACCCAACACCAATAATAAACTAAAATAGACAACACTAACAGAATTATAGGTAGAAAGTTAAAACAACTGTTAATTCCATTAAAGAAAAAGAACAAGAAGAATCAACAAAAAATGGACGAAACGAAATTCTTGATAAATTCGAAGAAATACCTGGATGCAGATAGAGAAGGTGGTCGTTTCTGTGGGGAGGATTTCCTCCGCACTCTAATAATAAGAATCCAAGCAGCAATAAAAGTATTTTTTTAGTATTTATTTTTGTGGCAATAAAAAAAAACTTACGTAGTCGGTTTAGGCTTGGTGCCAATTCTAAATAAGAGAAAAATCCTCAATCAAATCTAATTCTAATAAATAATTTCCAAGATCTTTTCTTGCAATAATAATGAATCTTACCCACTTTGTCGACGAGCTTTTCCATCATCAGTATTTGTTGGTTCTTTGACAGGTCTTCCTTGATCATCCAACAGGATAATTTGTGATGGTTTTACAAACAATCCATACTTGTCTTCACACTATTTTTACAAATATAAGAAGACAGATTATTACAACAAAATTTATATACAAAAAAATCACAAGTACCTTGAAATATTCGACACCTTGAACTGTACCATTATTTTTACCTTTCGGTTCATCTAATTGTACACCAATCCATGTGTCTGGTGCAAAGTTTGTTGGACCAATAAATGCAATAACACCCTGTACATCTTTACCAGCAATTTTAACTTTCCTACCCACTTTCGGTTGTTCCATAACTAATCGATCACTGAAAATCTTTGGGAATCAATTTGATTTTACAATAATAATATAATTTATGTTAATTATTATTATTTCCCATGACAGGAAAGTGGGAAATTTTGGAAATTTTTCGATTTTTTTCGAGTTTAAAAATTCCGATTGACAACTGAATCATAAAGTGACAGTAGTGACATTTATAAAAAGTTAGGTTAACAAATTACAGATTTCTGTAATTTCAGGTAAAAATTACCACACATTTATTAAAACTGACGGACTTTTCAACACGACCAACACTTAATTAAATAATTAAATTATTATTTGCAGATCACAAATATTTGTGACTAAAATTAGTATAAAATTGTTCAACTTTTTTTCAGGCGCCATCTGGCGATTTTCCATTAGGTTTTTTATACAACATTAGTTCCGTTCCAACTACCGGTACGAAACTATTAGAAAAACTGTCGGAAGCATGCGTAGAAGCGTAACAGCGGTTTCAAACGATAAAATCTGTGATTTGATTTGCGTCAAAACAGTTCCAAAAGCTGGTTTCGAAAATAATCCAGTTTCAAACTATCTAAAAAGTCCAAGTATTTTCATCGGACTGGTAGTCAGCGTTATGTGCAGTAGTGAACAACGAAATTAGAAAGGTTATGTGTATCATTTTCATGTAGTTCCATATGTAAATTGATATAATTTTATACAACTACATACTTTATCAAGAAAAAAGACATTAACATACGTAAACTATCATAATGGACTTCAAATGAACACAAGGAAAGAATCCGTGATTAGTTTCTAACTACTGGTTGGAACAAAACTATTATGCATTACGACAACGTCTTTATAAAAAACTTCTCATGGTAAATCATCAGATGGCGCCTCAAACTTTCATTGCCAATTTTATAATGAGTGCCCTCTATCGGCAACAAAACAAAATATAAAATGGCAACAATCACCAACAGATAAAAACCAAAAGTCCCTATAGTTGTCAGCATGGGGCTGCAGGCGAGATTCAGAACAGGGCAACAAAG
>JAZBHA010000381.1:0-65119 GCA_037464855.1 Iselma pallidipennis | reverse complement strand
GTTGCTGTTGTCGTTGTTGTTCTTGCTGTTGATGGTAATTGTGATAACTGTGCGAAGACTGACTAGCACTTTGTAAATGATGAAAAGTCTGTGAAGATGAAGATGATGGCGGCGTCATCATTCGATCCTGTCGGTTTGGAGTTCTTGGGTGTTGTGGCGACTGAGGTTGATTATAGGCCACATTCTGAACAACTTGCGGTTGATACTGATGTTGGGAAGTTGAAGTAATCTCCCTTGAATGTGATCGAGAAAACTGATAAGATTGTTGTTGTTGTTGTTGTTGTTGTTGTTGTTGTTGTTGATGATGATGGTGGAGTTGTTGTAATTGTTGCTGCGTTGACGGTTCTTGATAAGAGTGAGATGATACCATTTGGGAATGCGATGGTGGTCTCGAAGAATCAGAATGATACGATGATGGTGGTCTTTGTATTGGTGTTTGTTCTCTAGTTGGAGGTGGTTTGGCCACTTCTTGTTGTGGTGGCCAATAAACTGTTGATGAGGATAGGCGAATTTCTGGATGTTCTGGTGTTTCATCATTACGTAAGGTATTTTCAGATGATGTAGAATATGATACGGGGCCTCCTGCCGCTGAGCTTGTAGCTGCAGGCAGACCCTGGAAATATTGGCGTGCCCCCTCCAACACGTTTGTAAAGGTAACATCCATGACCTGCAGGTTACACCTGCTCTGATCCTTACTGAAACACAAAAAAAAAACAATATAAAAATTGAATTAGAGGAAGTTTATTATTCAAAGTCTTTTTGTTAAGTGGTGTCCACAAGCTCCAACTTTCTGATGGGGAGACTTGAGCAAAATGGGTTTTCTGTGCGCCAGCTGGTTGGAGTAAACAGTGAGTGTGTCTGCCCCATTACTCCAACACGCTGGCGCAAGTATCCCGATCAGAAAGTGGAGCGTGTGGATGCCGCGTTATTATTACGCGATATTACCATATTTTTGAGCATCTTATTCGACATAAAGTACGCAAAATACAGCCAAACTATGTCAGTTTCATTTACACGTCTTCCATTTCACATTCATTGTTTCTACGTTTATAGAGTTTTAACAGGATTGCTGTTTGCGTAAAAGGAAAAAATCTTGAGACAATATTCAATGAAGAACAATTAAATACGCGATGTCACATACTATACAACCTGAGCGCAGCCAAAGTGTGAAGTGTGAAGGGGGGAACCGTCCTACGTGCTATCTCGCTTCACCACACGCATCCTCGCTATGCATTTCGTTTGCTCTCATGTCCTTCCCGACCACACTGTGGCTGTGCTCAGGTTGTATAAGTTGATACTGTTGACACGTGATCCGTAGTTTGCTTAATTATGATTAAACGTTGTCGTGTGTCTAGGCTCTTACTAACAAAACCATCAACGATTTTATAGGAAAATCTATTGCACTGATATTTGACAAATGATTGTGATATTATGTAGGTAAACTCATCCTAACGGTTTGATTAAATGGATCAACTTTAAGACTGGTGAAGCCATTCTGAATGATATTCTTCTCCTTCTGGCATGAATATCACTTTTCAATACTTATGTTCTACGTCTAGATTGTTGACAAAAACAATAAAGATAAAATAAAATTTAAAAAAAATTTAACCGACCTCAAAATGTCGTTGGAAAATCGGAAAATAATTTTTTTCTACTTTTGGAATAATACCTAAAGATCTATTTAGACTTTTTGAAGTTGGCGCCGATCAGTAGAACCAATATAATAGCAATTACTTTGGTACATAAATTAATGGTTGTGATTGTTTTATTCGCTACCTTGGGAATGTTATTATAATATAATCGAGCTGATTCAGTATTTCTTGTTGCTGGTTGAAATAGATATTCTTTCAAAATTCCTTAATTTCGTGAAAATACTTAGTTGTTAACCGATTGTCTTATAATTGCTTCACTGATCGGCGCCAACTTCAAAAAGTCTAAATAGATCTTTAGGTATTATTCCGAAAGTAGGAAAAAATTATTTTCCGATTTTCCAACGACATTTTGAGGTCGGTTAAATTTTTTTTAAATTTTATTTTATTTTCGTCTTTTTAGTTCATCAAATTAAAGGTAGGTATAATGAGTAGATCTTTGACAAGGGTTATGCCAAGGAAAAGAAAGATGCGCGAATGTGAAAGTAGCGTAGCGTAGATAATAGATTTCTCGCTGATCGCGAAGGACATCGTAGGTCGCGTACAGTTGAATCTGAAGAAGAGGATTCAACGATTTATTGTTAGTCGCATGTGCCGGCATATTCACAACATTGAGTCCGAAGAGGAAAAGTCTCAACGACTCAAAAGCATGAGTGATCATGAGCACAACATATGTTCATTTGAGTCTGAAGAAAGGCGACGTCAGACACTAAAACAAATCAACCTTCGGCTCTTGTGTCGCACCTCAATGATGATTTCCCTATGTCCACTTTAAAACAATCATTATGACGTAGCTACGAGTGGGACAATATACTATATATTGAGTCGCTCAGAAGCCCTTGCGAAAACGACATATAAGAAAATTCATGTTTTTTAATACATTATTATTAGACAACATATTGAGAAGCTATAGAAAGAAGGGCTTTCTGACCTAGAAAACACAAAGCAACGAGTAAATCCTTTGATAACTAAAAAAAATATTATTTATTCCATTTAGATTAACAAAAATCAGAAGATACCCACAAATGGGCTTAACCGCATTGGCTTCTGAGCGACTCAATTATTACTTATCGCAAGACGACGTGGTTTGAGACGCAGTGACAAATATGTACCTATAATGTAATAATAAGTGAATGGCATGTGATCAAAGGGTGCAGAGTCGGTTGCCTAATACAAAATAACTTTTTTTTGAAGTTGGTTGATAAAATCATATACCACAATGTGAAAATTTAAATTATTGCTTCCATTAACGTCATCTAAGGACTACAGCAGTAGCGCCCTATGAGTTGGAGCCTGCTCTTTACTATACGGACCCATTATCGTAGTGTCATAACCAGTTTTTTTTTTACCATAACTTCAAAACTATTCAACCGTTTTTGAAAAGTTTTCACGACCTAAGTTGAAGAATAACTTATTGCGTACTGCAAGACGACGTGCTTTGAGATTCAGTGGAAAATAAAATGTGACACGTGAATGGTATACATTAAAGGGTGTAAAATGGGTTGCCTAATTGGTTGCAAAATAACCAGTTTTTTTAGCATAAATTGAAAAATATTTAACCGTTTTTGAAAATTCATGGTCCATGACCTAAGTTGAAGAAAGCCAAGCCAAACACAAAAAGTTTCACGAAAATCGGTTCAGTAGTTTCGGAGATACAAGCAGACATAGTTACATACACATCGAATTGATAACCTCTTTTTTTTTGAAGTCGGTTAATAAAATGAAAAGAAGGAAACGAAATATAAGTTAAAAAAAAATTATACTAATTGTAAGTGTCTGATTGTATCCGTCGTGATGTCATACTTTCGTTATTCTTGCGACAATTGAAAAAAGAATTTGAGATCCTATATGATCACAACTAACAATAAGCTAATAAGAGTGATTATTGACAGAGTAATGTAATGTAAGTAAGTGACCGATACCAACTTTTACATTTGTTAGTCAAAAACCGGGAAAAAATCTAAAATTTGTTATCAGCTTCTTGTGTAAAGGAATCCACAGAAATGCAATCACTGAAAATTTTTCATATTTGCTCAGAATTTTGTTTTTGTTTTACATCTTAGGCCGAACATCCTGTATATAAATCCAATAATCTTAATCTTTTCAAAAAGTACTGATATCAATGCAAAAAACGAGCTAAACTCTCCATTCTTGAATTGATCAGCCACAAAAAGAGTGAGATCCACAAGCGCGCCGCGTCAACTTGGTACAATACCTTTTCAAATAAATTTTTCATTTCTCTAAAAATAAAATAAATACAAACAAATAGGTTTTCAATAAATAAAAAATCGGATATGTATGTTTTTAAACAAATGATTTATTTTTTACTTGGCCAGTTTGTCAGCTGTAAATGGGTGAGGAGAAGATAAAGATGAAGATGTGGATTTTCGTTTGAATTAAGTTTAACTGTCGAAAGACCTCTTACGCCCGGTTTCACCGTTTTGTTCTTAATCGATGGATACGTAACTCGAGAGTTTGTTAGTTCATGAGTTGAAATTGTCTTTTCCTTTCACCGTATATTTTCAACCACGAGTAAGCCAGTCGGCAGTTTAACTCAAAAATAGTTGACAACACTGTCAAATGCATTTCAAAAGCCAATCAAAATTCAGCATCTAACCGTCTGGTTAAACCGAGAAGGAGACAGTACATTTTAGGAGGGGGTGTTTTTTTTTGACATTTTATAGAAGTTGGGGAAAGTTAATCCACAGTTGAAAATTTAACCCCTAAGGAACGAGGAGTTAGATTTACCCCAGAGTTATCCAGAGTTAGAGTGCGATGAAACGAAATTCGCCATTTTTATACAACGGATGGCCTAACTCAGATTTAACTTTGGAAAAAATCTACAGTGAAACCGGGCGTTAGAGGTAAAGATGAAGATTTGCGTTTGAATTGCACCGTATATTATATGTTATAACTATCAAATCCATAAAAACACATTTCTAATGTATACATATAGATGGAAATTGGCTACATTCAACGAAAATCATTGACAAAGGTATAAAATTATTACTTTTCTATTTACATATTATAGTTGTTGTACAACACAGGTAATTTCCTCTATCAAATAGACTTCAAATATGTCGATTTTAATCGTTTCCGTTAACCAACTCCCCCTATAATGACTAAAGAGGATGATCATGTTTATCGAAGTGTTTTATTTACTTTCATCAAGCTGTGATTAAACTTTATTGTACTAATTGATAACATCTAAATATATACAAAAATATTATATATACCTATACAGCACATGGGTAGGTATAGCCCCCAACAACTCTTATAGGAGATTTGTGAACAGCATGTTATTCTTTTACGGCCTCCGCACACCACTTCGGAAATGAACGTCTCGAACGTCACGATCCGTCTCGGAAAAAATTAAAACCATACAGTTGGATTCAAACGCAACTCTACATCTTTATCATTATCTTTATGGAGTTGCTTGGCAGTTAAAATCAATTCAAACGAAATCCAGATTTTTATCTTCATCTTCATCTTCTCCCCACCCATTTACAGCTGACAAAATCGGCCAATAGTAGATAAGTTCACATAGTGAAGGACAGCGATATAAACTTGCGATAGAAACAAGGATAGATATATGATTCAAATGCCCCGCTAAGCTGGCTGGGCGGAGCAAGCAAATCCTTGAAGAGTGAGGACGCTTGAATTGAAATTTCCTTATGGCTATCCGTGAAGAGTGAGAAGGAGATCAAGATTAAGATAAAGATAAAGAGTTGCGTTTAAATCCAACTGATTGATTCTTATCTACGTCCGCATACGGAAGTGGTGTGCGGAGGCCGTTAGGAGGCGCAGCAGCCGGCCTATATTCTTTAGCGTTGTAAAAGATTTCTTATGTAGTAGGTTCATATTTTCCCCATTAGATGCAGCATGAACACAAATTAACGCAAAGTTTAGGAATTTGATAGACGTGTTTTACGTAAACTTGTTTTATGTAAACAGACAAGATTAATTCAAATATAATCAACAAATTTGTGTTTTAATCGATTGCCCTTTATGCAACCATAATTTTTAAATATTAGGCGGGAATAAAAGCACGTGCTGTTGATTGCAGTGTGGTTTTAAACCTTAGCTTCGTTTTGAACCCTACAGTTTAGCTCGACATCCGCTACTGCAACGCTCTTAAAAAAAGTAACGTAAAATACACGATTTTCGGTAGACTAAATTTTATACGGGAATTGGGCATCTACTAGAGATAATCTTTGGGTAGGTATGTATTATGTGGGAGGAATCTTGCAGATATCGATCCTTCTCCTCTTCTAACATGGTAAATATTAGATTTAGTACTATGGTGAAAACAGTCTTTCTATCCCTATATTATACAACCCCAGTTATACATCCAATATATCGCTCTGTTTAACTCCAAAAGAACCCCTAATAATAATAACGTATTTATTATATTTACATTAATGAATTTTATTGAAGATCCGAAAATAATCGTTTTCTTTGTAATAATTCGCTTTCAGTTTATGTTCTAATTAGCTTGTTAAACATAAAACTGCAATACAGCTAAGTAACAACTACCAACTATTTAACTTAACTTATTGATATCACACATAGGTATTATCATTGTAAAGTCTGATGACCGTGCGCGGCAGAACCAAAGAGTGTCCACATGTGGTCTATTATGCATTGCAATAACGTTGTTATTTCTCGCACTAGCTTCGTGACGAGAGGATCTATTCAATGACTACATAGCGGCCAGTTGCTCACTCTAACTAACGTGCGTATGGTGAATAGTATAACACCACTTCTCGGCCGAGATTTTCTCCTTGTGACTCCGCCTTCGCGCAGCGAGCGGTCATAAGATTTTACACTACCTATACATCTTCTCTTACACTTTTTTGGTGGGCCTTAATTTTAAGAAGGGCAAACTGGTATTGATGGTAGAATGTTGGTAGACTAATTTAAGTAACTGAATGATTAGTTACTGCTCGATATTTAATCAGTAATATTACCTAGATTAGAAACTCAATCCAAAATGATTCAAACATGATCTTTGTTTGAATCAACATAACACAATGTACAAATTCATACATATGTACCGCCCTATATTCTCCAAGACTAGATAGAATTCTTATAATACTCAGAAGGATATAACAAGAAGAGAAAGGGAGGAAAGATTAGAATCGATATGTCCGTAACCAAAATACAATTTTTCATATACAGTTAAAGATATAATACAATAAAGGGGCGTGTGTGAGTTGCGCCACGCACCACAAAGGGATCCGAATCCGGGTAACCGAATTGTGCCACCAGAGTTAACTGGGGCCACCGCACTATCTAAGTTAATCCTATTATTGAAGACGGTACAAAAAAAATATCTCATTTGTATTTTTCTGAAAGCATTTCTTGTAATTGTTTTGTAAAAAATATTTTTTTTCTTTTATATTTCATGCTTTGTTTGACAATCACTTCATCCCGGTAGACTCTAGTGGTGCAATTCGATGTCCATCTTAAACCCTACCCTCACCACTAATCGACTTAAGTTAGGTAGCTTGGCGCAACTCACCGACACCACCATAAAGTATACTTTAGTTACTACAAGAGATAATTGATTCATACTTTTCCCCGGTAGCTTCATTCAGTTTGCTGAATAAAATTATGTACGAAATTGCGAATAATTATCTAATACATACCTTTATAGTAAAATGAATGGAACTGTTACCCGGCCGTCCTCAGAAGCCAGCTAAAAGCCGGCATTGTTATCAATCTTGTGATCATTCTGAAACAAAAAGATGTGATTAAATTTTCTCATAGTTGTTTTGACGAATGATCTAAAATGAGACTAATTTTGAAGTCCTAACGTGAAATTTTAGGAGAAAAATTGCTATGATCAATGTTTCCTCTAATCTGTGGAGCAGTTTTCACATTAAGCTCGCACACCTATGCGACACCTACAAGGCCGCGTTTATAGTACAATTTTTTTAATGAAATGGTGGCTTTTTTGTACATAAAGGAGTGCATTTGATGCACCGCCGCTGTCACAGACTCAACAAAATAGCACTCGGGTGTTACTATACGACTACTGAAAAATTTTTAGTATTTCTTCAGAAAAAAATAATCTTTTCGTTTTACGTCTTATTGTTAGGCCAAACACCCTGTACTACTAGCCGCACAGTTTCATAGTCTGAAAATCGTGAAAAAAAGTGGAAACAGAAGAAAAATTAAATTAATTAAAAGAATTAGAGATAAAGGTGGATTTGTATCGTTTTTTTGGAAAATTTGTCCTATGATTATTGTAGTACTCTTACTTAATAAATGATTTCACTTTTATTGAATTTCTTCGGTTCTTTCATTTGAACATAGTGGCATAGTGCAACGATCAATAACATATCATTGAACCCCTTCTAGTATGAACTGAACTACATTTACTAACCAAGGCAAAAACATTATGGTACATTAATCACTTGAAAACAGAATCTATCTATACCTACATAATATATGTGTCAGGTACAATCGCCAAATATCGTCCCCTTTTTGTATTTTGTTAGATGGAAAATCTATAAAAATTATACATTGACAGGCAGGGGCGGATTTATGCACGGCCGGTGGAGGCGGTCGCTTCGGGCCCCATAAGACAGGCGGCCACATGACAATAAAAATTCGTATTTTACATATTGTTCCAGACCTTCTTAAAATAAGTAAGCAATTAAAAATTAAAGAATCAGCTCAAGCGCTCGCTTTTGTGCTCTTAACACGTATTAATAATGGAGCCCCTTGAAGGCTAAATCCGCCACTGTATACAGGGTTCCTCAACAATTGCTTTTTCTACTGCTATGCTATGAAAAGTATTGTTGCAATGCATTGTAAAGAAAAGTTCTGAAAATCATGAACACTCCAAATACATGATTATGAATAAATGGTGCAATTCAAACGCAAATCTTCATCTTTAGCTTTATATCTAAGGAGTGTTTTGACAGTTAAGACAATTCAGACGAAAATCGACATCTTCATCTTCTCCCCACCCATTTACAGCTGAAAAACTCGACCAATAGTAGATAAGTTCACACAGTAAAGGACAAAATATAAATTTGCAATAGGAATAAGGATAGATGATATATGCGGGTAATTGTGCTTGTATTTCATTTAAATGTCCCGCTTAAGCTTGATAGACGGAGCAAGCAAATCCTTAAAGGGTGAGAAGAAGATAAAGATAAAGATGAAGACAAAGATGATGAGATGCGTTTGAATTGCACTGATAGTTTGATAATTTTATAGCGTAAGTTTTTTGGTCTTTTTGGAGCTAGTTTTTCCTTGGTGATTGTGTATATTTGAACTTTTCACAACAATCCTATTCTCTTTGAAGTTCATTTAGTGAGACACAATCAATAAAAGGCTGTTCGAAATTATTTAAAATTTAGTAAAACAAAAATATATTTCAAAATATGACCATAATTCTATAATACGAGTTGACGAAATATTGAAACAAACGGAGCAATGTAACAAACTGCAACATTTGTAATGGCGTCATTTCACTATTTTTATAAATGGATTGTCAAGAGATCTAATTCGTCACGTTGATGTATTTGACTTTTTGCCTGATACAGATTGAGAATAGGCAAAATGTAATTAGGATCTATAATATATTATATCAATATCGCAAAGGAAGAGGTTTTGACAAGAGCAAATCGATAAGAAAAGTCATAAAATTTCCTGATTGAAAAAGTATGTATTGTCACTTATTGAATCATCACTCAATAATATGCATGAATTAATTTATCTTCAAAACTTAAAAAAAAACTGTCTATTTGCTTTAAGGGTTTTCTTACTGTTATATGGAATCGCATTTACGAATATAAATGAATCAATGAAGAAGTTTTTCTAGTCATTACAGTGTGCATAATACACAACACCAGCTACGGCATTGTTTCCTTCCTTTTACGACCGTTCATATCATATCAGTCACTATTATTTGGAAATGAGCGACCTTCAAGTTATGGCATTCCGGAACAAGTCAACTGTTCCCACCCTCTAAGTTCCTGTTGGCAAGCCAACGTTTTGTGATCTGTCTTTTGCTTTTATTACAAACTTCAAGCTTGTGTTAACGTTGACGTATTACTACTGCTGAGGGTATTTTCTATTTTGTGTATAGTTCATCGGAAATTTTAAGTGGTCATCTTGACAATGGAATATTGTATTAGCAAGTAAACATTGGGAAGAAACAGTCGTCAATTTTTCACCTATTTGTTTTGTAAGTAGAAACTATTATTTGCAAATGCATTTTACAATACGGTATAAGGTATAGGATAGATAACTTTGGAAATAAATCTATTTCACAATGAGGGGCTCGCATGAAATGGGATATGCAATAAATAATACCCATGGTAACTAAATAGCAAGGGAAACAATAGCCTCGAATCGAAAATCGCCTAGGAGTGTCGCCACTATCTGAAGCAACTGGCAAGGGGTAATAAACTTACCCTCACATGAGTGCCAGAACATCAGGGAATTTACCAACTGGTGCAACGGCCCAACCTGTAGGTTCTGTGGGCTAACCAAAAGACACAGAAAGGAGGAGAATCAGCGAATGGGAAAGGGACATAAAAATGCTCCATTGCAGACAATATCCAGGTATGCGACAGGCGAGAAATCTTATCGACTACTCGCCTAAGAAGACTAAGAAGACAACGATTTTATCTATTTTTGACATATGGCTTTAAGTGTTTCATCTTCAAACCACTTCTCCGTTACATTTGAAATCGTTAATTCTTTCGAAGTACAGTTCTCTTTTATCAGTCTTTCTTTCAAAATAGCCCAAAGGTTTTCAATGGGGTTTATGGCTGGCGGATTCCCAAGCACTTTATACAACCTAATTTCAGCAACAGTGTGGTCGGGAAGACATGGGAGCAAACGGAATGCATAGCGAGGATGCGTGTGGTGGAGGAGATAGCAAGTAGGACGGTTCCGCCCCCCTTTACACGGTGTTATCTCACTTCACCACACGCATCCTCGCTCTGCATTTCGTTTGCTCCCATGTCTTCCCGACCACACTGTGGCTGCACTCAGGTTGTATGATGTGCCTGCAAAGTTTGTGTGACTTTTTTCGATATGTGACACGGTGCAAAGTCGTGTTGAATTATTGCGTTCCCATTAGGCCCACAGGATATCCATTGCTGGCACAACTTTTGCTTTAATCACACCGTCATACTTGTCTGTATTCATCATGCCATTAACAGGGACATTAGTAGAGAAGCAACCCCAAACATTTACATCGGTAGGTGTTTGACACATTGTTCAATGTGTTTAGGCGTTCAGATTAATTTGCACACCACTGTACTTTGATTAATAATGATTCAGGGGGTTGATTGTATATCTAAAGCATCCCTTAGAACAACGCGAAATCTTTACTGTCACCGTGGCAGCAAAGATATCCGAGTCAACTGCAAAGTTTTCGCCTTGATGTGAACATTTACTCAAGTTCATCGCCATGGATTTGAATTTCTCAACGCAGCAAAGTTTCGCGTTGGTGGACATTTGATTCTTATACATATTTTTATTTTCAATTATTCTTTGCCTAACTAATTTTTGAAAAAAAGATGGTCTGTTAATAATTGAACCAGATAAGATGTTTTCCTTCTTGGACGCTTAAATATTATTATTAACTTTCAGAACTAATTTTTCCCTCGCATAATTAGGTAATATCCGAAATTAACAAGTGAACAACTTTCTAGATGACGGCGTATAAAACCGGATGGAAAACTGAAGCTCGTATTCGTCATGAAAGTTTCCGATACGGTTGATGCTTTTGAATTTTCGTTAAAAGATCACTGACCTTCCTCCTTTTATAATGAAGACAAGAAAAGATGGACACAATCAACTTTAACAAATTCCTATTTTGTGTATTTATAGTTATAACCTTCGTAAGGGGCTGTTCAGACACGCATGTTAATGATCATTAGCGCCCACACAGCGTATTTGATATCCTTGTCTGTCTTATGTCACAGCGATAAGTTGAGACTGTCGACTCGTGATTCTTCGTTTGCTTAATGATCATTAACATGCCGTGTCTGAACAGCCCCTTACATTTCAGAGTCCAGCTTTGTGCAACTTTCCCTAAATGCAGTAGTAACAACAATACCAGAAAAAAACCTAATCTAATTAACCACTAATCAAATGTAAAATTGATGAAAATGAAGTGATGTGCTTTTTAATAAAGCAAGTGTTTCTAAAACACTACTACCTATAAACTTCATATTGGCAACATATACATAATATTTCTAATACCATACAATAATATGATGGCAAAATTATCATTAAAGTATGAATCTATTGACACTTTTTAGTATCCCGTTTGTTTTGTTACTCATTTTTGCTAGTTTGTCCTACAAAACTAGAAAAAAGTGTTGATGATAGATAAAAATACAGTTCGATTTAATGGGAAAAGTTTAGAATTTTAAATTGCCTAGAGACGATCAAAGTTCTTAACTTTATGTTGTAAGATTTGTCGGTCAAATGGATACTTCGTTGGTCAACCTGAATGTAGTGCGAATTTTGTAAGAAACACCATTTCGGTCAGATTTTTAAATATGATCGATAATTTTCCGTGAACACTTCGATTTGATTCGTGAGTCTGTAACAGTGGCGGTACGTCAAATGTACTACTTTATACATATACAAAAAACCCATCATTATAGACTATTGTAACACGGAGCGCCACTGTAAAACCAAAATTCCAGCCAGCACGTGTTTTTTTGATAACCCTACATATTGAGGATCTACTATATACCTATTACTACTTCATTGCTTAGGTAACTTCAAAACGCGTTGTGGGTATAAATATTGGCCACTAGCCGAATTCGGCAATTGAGTACAACATTATATGAATGAATGTATGATAGGACAAATTGTTCTGGCAATCTTTATCAAGGAAGTGAATAGGTTCGCGTTAGAAAACTTCAATATCTATTTCCATAAGTCGAATATTTTGAAGACATTATAGGCAAATATAGGTATATTAAAATAACTTTGTGAAGTGTCACTAGAAATATTGAGTTTAATGTTGTTTAGAGGCTGAACAAACTGATAATCAATATAATATATTTAATGGAATATACTCAATTATACCTATATACCACAAAATATTTAAAAAAATACAAGAGTTGGGAACAAATATCCGAAATAAAAACTAAGGAAGTTCGAGATAACAGAAAAACTTTCGGCAATTTTTAACCTTGCCTTATCCAAAGAAGAAAATATCGCATTTTAAACTAACCGAAATGAAACCTTTACTACTGCATACTCATTAAAGAAATAAATACATCATAAAACTCAACATGATATTTTTGTGCACTGACGCATATAGAAGTACCTATAGATCGCCCGATTTAAGAAAAACCAACCACCGAATGCGCAGAGGGACTGAAACGAGCCCGCGCTGCAAATATCGAAATTCCATTGGCGGAAATGTATCGAACACGCCTACAACATGCGCCGGTTTGGTTTTTCTTAAAACGGCCTATCTATACATTTTATCGAAATTCGCGTTTTAGATCGACTAACGGCGAATTTCAGATAACTGGCTCCGATCATGCGTAACAAGATAAATATCAGTCTTGCGTTTGTAATCTTTCGCACAATATTTATCGAATTATTCAATGTCGAATTTGAAAATCCGGGTATTTCACTTTTTTTCTCTCCCGGTCTTTATATTTTATCCTGTCCGTTAACAAATCATGGAAGTATTTTTTCTACCACCAGCTTTGTGAGTAGTTCCTATGGCAGTAATATTCATTACATCCCTAGTGCTGCAATATTTCCAAAATGTCCAAAATGCACCTCGGGTCGTAAGTGTGTTTTACGGTCTCGAGTGTTTTTGCGAGCCTTGGCTACGCCTCGAGTCGCAAACAACACTCTCGAGCGTAAAACTTCACTTACGACCCTTGGTACATAATTAACTATTTTGCTTCATATTGGAAATATGTACTCAAGCACAAGCTATATTTGTTCCACTTTGGCAATTCTAAATTGTTCCGTTAACTGCAGAAGGACGTAACGTATAGTTTGTAAAGGTTTCCTTCAGAGACCCTTTACACTGACGGTGTAAATGTCATACAGTATTTACGTTATTTTAATTTGGTCCATTCATACTGACAATGTTAATAATTAAAATAGCGCGGATCCAACGGATTGGCATCTCGAAGTATTGGGAGGTTCGATTATCCACCCTGAATTGTCCATTACAATTCACCCGCGCGATTCTCCACACCCACTTTTTTCCAATTCACCCAAATATGACTTGGTTCGGTCTTTTTTTTTTCGAAAAAAACGCGAAAAATTTTCTGTGATTGCCTAGTACACCCGGGCGACAATTTACTAATAAAAATGGCTTTCTGTGTTTTTTTTATGGGATAAAATAAAGTACCCACAACGCAAAGCCATCTGTCAATTCACTTCTGGAGTATTATGTTTGTGCTTAAATTTATCGAGTTAAAATGAGTGAAGATACAGAAGACCTTCAAAGAGACTTTGAAGGGAGTCTACAGTCTTTTTGGAGGATGACTGACATCGTACGTGTTCGATTTTTATCGCCAAATCGTGTAGTGGAATTTGTTAATTTACCCAAAACGCGTTGTGAGGATTACTATCCGCTCAGTGGTCGCAACAATGCTTAATAAATTCACCCACAACGCTTTCTGAGCGAATTCCACAACGCATTGTGGGTATAAATTTCGGCCATTGGCCGACTTCGGTAATTGAGTACAACCTATATAAAATATGAGCTTCAAGATCGTCTTGTAATTATTTGACAAATTTCTTGATTTACAGAAATGCATAATGCACTGTATCTTGAAACAAATTTACCAAACTAGTGCCGCATTCGGTTGCATTTAAGCGGGTCCTACCGTATATGCATCCAATCATTAGGAAATCTGCAGAATTCGTTTAGTTTGCAATCGTCAGTAGTGGGTGTAATGAAGAATAAATGAGAAAGTAATGTTAATGCCAGCAATGGTGTGCATGTTTAATAAATTGCCAGTGGGGAATCCATAAATTATGTATGTTACCGTGTCAGCTTAGACTGAGCAAATAGAGGCCTACTATTTTTCATTCATGTTTATTTGGTGATTTGTTTTCGATTAATTCCTTTCTATATATTGTTCACATTTTCATAGTATCTATCTAATAAGGTGATTTGTTTGCTTTTTGCAATGATTATTGGTAGTCATTCTTTGGTTTACTACACGTTCTTCGTCCTCTTCATTTTTTGTAAATACAACTGTAATCAATCTGGTATTAACTGGAAGTTGCATTGTCTTTTTATTTATATAGATTAGTCGACTGACTGATTTTTGGGGAAAAAACTGAAGGTTACTTCGATAGTGGGCTCTAAACCAATGTAAGACCGTTCCACACGGCCAATTTTGAAATATAAGGAGATCTTATTATTTACTCCGTAAATGCAGGACCCTTCAAACATTAGTTCCAAAGCAATTTGCTCAGTAAGCCACCTCCTAAACCGGCGCTGGATGGAAAAGAGAAAGATAAATGCGCGGCCCTTCTCGGTAACTGAACCTTACCTATGTAGGTGTACTGTAAATTACTACATTTAAACACTACTAAGAATATTTAAACGAACCAAGAGCAAAGCAAGAAAGGATCATAATTGTGCCTACAATGTACATCAGTGCTTAAACACAACAAGATTTCTGTACTGTACTCATTATCTTTCAAATTATTATCCTTTTTATATTTTCAAATATTAATATTCTCTTGTTATTATGGTTATTATAGTTATGTTCCAACCAGTAGTTTCAAACTAATCATGAACTCTTTCCGTACTTTGTTATTGCACATCTATAGTCAGATATTAATTGCAAACTAATTCCAAATTGTTTGGATTGGAACACGCGTGGATGACAAAATGAAAATCGGCCAAGTGCGGGTCGGACACGTATTAACTTAGGGTTCCGTAGCTGTTAGTAAAACCTAGCAATTACAATTAGAATCGTTCCCATATGGGACGCAATGAAAATTTCCAAATACTCGTACGACCCAGTGGTGCATGAACTAAGAACCCTGAATATTAATATTAACCCCAATATATAAGACCGTTGAAAATAAAGAGAATAACAAAATTTACTTTAATTTGAGAGTTCCTTGAGACACAGATAACACAATCAACGATTGAGGCAGCTGATGGTGCTTATAATCGACCGAAGTTGTTAAAAATAACAAGTTTCACCAAATAAACAAAACCAACGGTTTTGTTTAACCAAATTTTCAACTTTAATTATGCACACTACGTATGATTCTCAAGATGAGATTGGATTTCAGAATCCAAGATCAATTTTCTAGAGCACATTACACCAAAACTACATAAATGCCTAACCATGGTAGAGATTTTTCAGATTAATTTCTGATATTCTCTTAACTCCACCCACTGGAGATTTTGAAAAATACCAGAAAGTATTTAGATAGATGTTGTGTCAATTTATGAGATTAAGGTCAATAAAATTGAAAGTAAACAATACACGATAGTGAAGAATAGACAAACACAATTGGAAAAAGGAAAATAAAGGTAAAATGGCCCTCAGGCTCTCAGTACCCCGTATTGTTACAGTTAAATCAGGAAACAAAAGCAGAAGTTTAACAGATATCCAATAAAAAGGACGGCACAAAGAAACATGTGCTCTAGAAGCGAGTTCAGGCTGCTTACCTCCACACTTTGAAAGCATTGACAGCCCTGGTGCTAAACTGCTTCCTAGTCTAACATCGAAATTACCCGTTACATTTCTATGCAATATAGATGACGGCATTTGAAGGTATAAATTACCATATATGTACATCTTTGATAAAAAATAATAAAAACAATTCACATTTAATGGCAATATGTCAAATCTCCGCAAAATTTACTGTTTACTATTACTAGATCTCTTGCGAAAGAAACGCTAAGGGTGGTTTTAAACTAAAACTGTTTTACCTATAACCCACTTATCTTTGCTTGAGTCGGGCTGGTGAAATGCAATTTTATTAAAACCGTTTTGAAATTTAAACCAGTCACAACTAAAATCGGGCTTAAGCCAGGTTGGTGAAACCGGAGGGTTATAGCATGAAAAATACAAAAAAGTAGGGCAAATTCAGTCCATATATTCCCTCTGCAAATGAGGGTGGCCAAAGTGAGGTATTCGTAAAGCTTGGGACAAAAATTCCGACGTTTCAGTTCCAAAAACGTATCGGACTTACAATTAGTATGCGGACTTTCATAAGAATCAATGCCCGTACTCTTTTCCGAAGCGGATCGTGGCGTTCGAGATGCACAGTTTAGAAAACTGAGTAATTTACAAGTTGATGAGGAATCAATCACTGCCGTTAACCCAATAATGATCATCTGGATAAAGTCGTATACAAACCAATCTTAAAATGACTTCACATAAATATGCTAATAGGTACCTGAAACAAAAAAAAAACAGACTTTACAAATGTATTTGAACGAAATTATATCTGGTCATTAACATAAAACGTGAAATAAAAGACACAACTTCTAAATTTAACATTAACAACTGACATTGTTGATGTCTAATAATGTTGTAACCCACAATTTTACGTTTATATTAATTGCAAGTAACAACAAAGAGAGAAACTGGAAATTGGAACAAACATAAATACATGCATAGGTATCATGTTGACAAACAAGACAGACAAGGTTTTGATATTTTAATATCATAAATCTTATAAAGATACGTGAAGTATGTTATTAAGGGTACTCACATGATGCCTCGTATTGCTTGTATTCGTACGCGTGCATATAAATATCAGACACTATATCTATGACTTGATAAGAGAGAGAGACGGCACGCATGTCAGTTGCAGACGTTCACAGCTGTTCAAGATACGAAGTTGAGAAAACATGCCTCAACGCTACTCTCATCTACGAGACCTTGGCTATTTCCCCCACCTACTGGAAATACGACATACGAGGTTTCATAGAAATAGGAGGGCAGTTGTGAGTACCCAGATTATGTACCTCCCGGATTAGATAGGGGAGACCGGGGCTAGAAGTAACAATTTCTGTTCATTGCGATAAATAAGTAAGTAACATAGAGTAACTGTTCCTATCATTTTCTAATATAGGCCGACAGCCCAGGGTTCGAACTACATAAAACAGTGCAAAAATTGTGAACTGATTAGTTAATTGAAGAGATAATTAACGTTATTCCTAGAAAGAGCGATTGTTACTTTTTGCCCCGCACTGGGGCTAAAAGTAACAGAGCCGGGGCAAGTTGTAACATATGGAATATTTCATATAAGGAAACCATTTAACTTGGCAAATCTTTTATTAAGCAAGAAACTAACTTCAATAAACCCAGAACTAATGAATTTATATTCACTAAACTAATCAGTGAGTCATGAATCACCAAAATTACAATTTCGACACAAATATGCATTTTTTCTTGTTTTTCACTTTGAGAATTGATCTTTTCTTGCTTTTGGGAAGAGTCGTACCAAACGAGAAGCAGAATCTGCATCAGTCCTTCGAGAATAAGCAATATCTTCGGGTGTTGAAGGATCAGTGTAGCTTAGTTCTGCAGATGTACACGGTAATAGTGTTACAACTTGCCCCGACGACAGTGTTACTTTTTGCCCCGAGAGACAATTCATTGTTTATTCTGTTTTAACTAAAAACCTACAATTGTTACGCTCAATCAACAATCACTGGACGTTTAAGGAATAATTACTCGATCGAACTACATTTTTACCCTAGTGAAATGTTCACTAGGCTAACAAATATACCAAAAAATTTGCCATCGTAAATTTATACATATGTGATAATTTCAATAGTATTCTGCTGCAACCTCTTTAAACACACGCTCGTAAGGCATTAGCAAGGGGCGGTATCGCACAGAGTTTTGACATGTCTTGACCTACCAGATTACACTTACAGCGGTTACTTGGTCTCTATTGTTCTTGAGATATAAGCACTGTTACAACTTGCCCCTGTTACTTTTAGCCCCGGTCTCCCCTACATATTTTTATTATATTTTTCTCATCATAATAAAAAAAGTTCCCATAGTTCTACTGCTTATCAACGATTGACCTCATTATCTTGAACGAGGGTTAGTTATAACCTTTGACCAACACATACGATTTAGAACTTTGTACATCACGTGTGCTGGGACTATCGACTTACCCTCACAGGGATGTATAGGTAATTGCCTATATAAGCAGAGCTCCTACCACACCTCTGGCTCTTTCAACGTCAAGTAGTGGACTTAGGTTGCCTCCAAACACAGCGTATAGCGTATAGCGTAGAGGAATAATAAACAAACATGTTATTGTTTATTTATGCTTTTCTCGGGTATATATAATACAGATTGAAGTGAAACAGATGTAGTATTAGAAAGCAGTCGTTAGGGAAAAAATAGAGAATTTGTAGTTATTTAACTCACTCACAAATTGGCCATAATAAAACAGAACAAACTCTATTCCTTTCCTAACGACTGCTCTCTGATACATCTGTTTCACTTCAATCTGTATTATACCCGAGAAAAATGTACATAAACAATAACATGTTTGTTTGTTATTCCTCTACGCTATACGCTGTGTGTGGAGGCAGCCTTAGAAGTATAGTAAAACTACTTTTAGACGTCAGGGATGAAGAAAAATAAAACATCTGTCAAGAATCGATAGTAAGCCCGACATCTTAACAGAAGACTAGAAATAAATTAAAAGTAGACAGGCAGAAAATAAAATTGTCCAATTTTTTCTCAGTTTGAATAGGCAGAGGGCGAGAGACAAAGGACTCCTAAAACACCCTTTGTATATCCAATAAAAATGAAAGACAATATTATGTGCGTGTTCAATGGTACCAGCGCATATTGCCACGCAGTGCAGTTCAGTATTGCATGACGCAGTTTTTGAGACACAGTTTCTACCTGACCTGGATTTGTTTTTCTCTCTCTAGTTGAAGATTTTATCTCTCTTTTCTGATTTTTGGTTCCCCTATCTCAATAAGTAAAAACCGCATGCCGATATGCGCTGCCGTTTGAATTGCTATGAACTGTCCCACACTGCGCTGTGCCGAACTGTGTGTCAATATGCGCCGGATCAAAATTGCTTTCAGCTACTCAGTGCCACTGAACACGCCCAATATAGTATGACGATAGCGCTTCGTAGTAAATTATTCATTAAAGTACGTTGAAAGAAAAGGTACTACAACGGCCGATTTCTCCAACACGGATCAAACGTTTGATACGATATCAAATTCCAAGAAATGCTATACAATTTGATACCAAACCAAAATTTGGTGCGGTCTGAAGTGATATCAACGTTTGCTCGGTGTTGGAGAAATCGGCCGTAGGAGTCTTTACCGTAGCAAACATATGCAACTCTACTGAGCCTTCCCATAAATAAGCAGTGAGAGCTAGTGTGTTTGTGGGTACGTTAACCAATTTATTAAAGCAATAAATACAATAAAAAATATAAATATACTATAAAATTTATTCCACTTATTTAATTCTTGTTATAATTATTTTTATCGTTACTATTAATTTATTAATACAAAATATTTTTTCGTATGAGACGAGACGAGAATCGATTTTTTCTCGACATTAGAGACAAGACGAGCTGATAATGAAACCACAAATGACGAGACGATACCGGAGAAAGAATATTCTCGTGTCATCTTGTCTCGCGGTAACACTAATTTGAATCTATTTGTGGTTGTAAATGTGTAATAACAAATATTCTATAGGTAACTAAAAAAAAACTAACCTATTGTAGATATATATTAGTTTATTTAGAGTGATAAAAAATCAACGTTGATTACCACATGAACAAAAACAAAAGCTCCTATAAAAGCTGTTACAGTGCCTATGCGAACACAGTTTGCGTGACTGTAACACCCTTGTCCTATGTGGACCGGACCTTAAGGTAACTCACTGTATCTGTTTTTATTAGTTTCGGTGAAATTATTTAAATTAACTGTAAACTAAAATGTCTCTTTAATCAATTGTTTTTGGTACAAACTTTCTGACTCCTGAAAAGAATTAGTGAAAATGTAACATTTATAAAAGACAAAACAGTAAGCTACCTATGCAAAACGGAAATTAAAAATTAATTGAAATTCATTCATTGTCAGTCAGTTTTTCTAGTTTCAGTAAGTGTAGGATAAAATGCAAATTTTGTACAATTCTACAATTTCATTGATCTTTTATTTAAAACAGGATAAAGTCGGCTATGATTACGAATTTTATATGCACTTGCTCTATTAAAACTGACTTTAAGAAAACTGACCTAAATTAACTGGTATGTGCTGAACCATGAACATAAATAAGTCACAGTTCCGAAGTAAATTTATAGTTTTGAAATTTGAAATTCGTTTTTCAATCGATAGACTATATTACAGCATTGTATAATTACACTTCTCACTAAGGTGTGTGATAGTAATAATTGCGGGAAATTTGTCGTTTCACACAACAGCCCACAATCAGTCGATTTAAGCATCCCTTCCCCCCAAAGCGTAGTTTTCACTGTCGTAGCGACAGCAAAATTGTTTGAGATCAATTTATCAGAATTTTCATTATTGTTGTCACTTTGATACAAAAATTTTTAGTATTCTGACCATTTTGCACCTTCATAGAAAAAAATAATAATAGGGGTATTCACATATGCCCTTGTATTTCTACGAGAACTCGTATTTACACGATTCCACTAGGTGGGGGAAATAGCCAAGTTCTCGTATTTGAAAGCAGCGTTGAGGCATGTGTTTTCAACTTCGTATTTTAATCAGCTGTGAACCAATGGAAATCATATGCGTGCCTTCTCTCTCTTTTCATTTGGTGCGTTCACAAGTCATAGAGGGTATTCACATGACCCTGCTATTGCCTTGTATTTGTACGCGTTCGTATAAATACCAGACACTATAGCTACGACTTGTCAACGCACCAAACGATAAGAGAGAGACATGTCAGTTGCATTTGTTCAGAGTTGTTAAAGATCCGAAGTTGAAAAAACATGTCTCAACGCTACTCTTATCTACGAGACCTTGGATATTTTCCCCACCTACTGGAGATACGCAATAGGAGGGCAGTTGTGAATACCCTCATAGATATAGCATCTGGTATTTATACGAATGCGTACAAATACAAGGCAATATGAGGGATATGTGAATACCCCCAATATATACATACATATTATAAAACAAATGCTGAAAAAAAAATCATAAATATATTCTACGTATAAATCGGATGATGTTACACAGGTGTCCCATTTTCAAACTATTTTCATTCTGTTCTTGATTGTCTCACTCAACAACAGTTACGTGATGGAATTTTTTGTTTTTAATAAATAACACTACTTAAGAAAATAAGGTACTAGTAGCTCAGGAGACAATCTGTTTTGTTGAATAACTTTCAGTATTTTCCGATATACATATTTTATGTAAATTATAGGACATAAATAATAGGAGTAAATAGGATTATTAAAATTAGGAACAACAACAAATTTATCTACTCATGGTCAATAAAACAAGGGCGCAATATTTTCAATTTATGTGCGTAGTGCATCGCGTCGTAGACTGTAACAGCTTATGAGAGTTTTTGTTCATTTTAATGTACCTTATCACGATACTTTTCCTTTATTTTGTGTCTTGACCTTGCAACTTGAAAGTATGAATTAGATAAAAATAATATCATCTGGATACAAATATAAAATCAATTTTGAAAAACAGATGTCAGTGTCATTTTATTTGGAAATTAAAATAAATTTCAATGTACCTAATTTATATCAATTTATAAAATTTAGTCTGTTTGTAGAGCTTTCGAAATATTTGTGCTTATTGTAAATAATTATAAACGATGAAATATATGAGCTGAAAAAAGTCAACACGTTATTCATCCAATCGATAACAATGATTGACGATCTCGACTATACGTACATACAAGTGGTTCAATGTAAGAAGAACTATTCGGCGCAGATTTTAAATACGGTCGGATATTTCCGCTACGTTTCCGGAGGGATTCGTGTTTTTGTCTACAGTAGCGGCGTGAAAAATAGAAGTCATGATTAAAAATCATATATATCTATAAGATCCGCACGCTACTGGTGCTTTCAATTTTGGACGGCACCAACCCCTACTTTCGTCCCAAGTCCATTGCGCACTCCCGCTCTCAATCTTCTTAGCTTGGACCGATAAAAGACAGTTATTGCGTATACCATACAGAGCTATCCTCTAGGTACATAGGCGAAAAAAGGCTGCTGCAGGAGTGAGAACAGATATAGAGATTTTGTATAAAAGTAACAGAGACAAAAATTGGTGTGTTTGGGTATTAGTCCAGAGCAGGTAAACTTCTACCTGAACACACCAATTTTTGTCTCTGTTGCCCTTATACAAAATCTCTATATCTGTTCTCACTTCTACCTCGGCCTCTTTTCGCCTATGTACCTAGAAGATTTCGCTGTATGGTATATGTGACGCAGGCAAATGGTTATTCTGGGCAAATGGTTTTGCCTAGTCAAATGGTATTCACTTAGCGACTCGTGTGGCCTTATCTCGGCTTGTTTCTATCTGGTACTGTCTGATTTTGTCTCGTCTGGCCAGGTCTTCGCCAGGTCAGGTTTTTGTCAGGTCAGGTCTTGTCTCATTTGTCTAGAATAATCATTTGCGTGCGATATGCCAATGCCATTTGCCTAGGCAAAAGTCATTTGCCCAGAATAACCATTTGCCTACGACATATGCACATCTAAGCTCGAACTAAGACTAGATCGGTCTAAGGCTGCGTTTATAGTAAACGCTACAAAGAGAGCGCCGAGACAAGCGACGAAAACAAATACATGGCTTTCAATGTAGGTGTTTATAGTGGAGGAACGCTACAAGCAACGAGACAGTTCCATAAGAACACATGTATTTCTTATGTCGCTTGCATCGTCGCGTGTCTCGACGGTATCTTTGTAGCGTTTACTATAAAGGCAGCCTTTGAGGGTCCTACGAAGATCGATTTCACAGGCAGTTTACATGCGTATATAAAGCTGAATCCACATGCTCCAACTTCCTGTTGGGGAATACTTGAGTAAACTGGATTTTCTTTGCGCGAGCTGGTTGGAGTAAATACTCCGAAAGTGTGTTAGCCCCGTCACTGCAACCCGATGACGAACAGAAACCCCTTTAGTTTACTCAAGTATCTCCATCAGGAAGTTGGAGCATGTGGACGCCACTTAAGTCTAGAAAAAATATCCTATTGCCAACATAAGATATGTGGCGATTTTTGTATTTTAATAGAGAAATACAACTGCTACTCAAAATGTTAAACTGCGAACTGATTAAGGAATGCTTGTACACATAATTTATTAGTGGTAAAGTACTGAATTTTCGATGAAAAAGACCAAATGAATAGTGTTGTATCTTATATTTTCAAACCGGAAAAAAGAGGTGCGTATCGAATTTCACTTTCTTGTATTTGAACTCTAGCTGGAAGTACAGATAAATATGTATTATAAATATTATTACAATAATTTTGCCGTTATTGATTGTGTAAATGTCACAGAAGTTGCCATGGAAGTTGCTTTTCAGAAAAATCGTAATAATGAAACAAATTTTTCAGCTTTGCGCCTGTACCTACTTGTGCAAATGTATGATAAATTGTTTCCACCGAAAACAAATATTATGAAGAAATATTGTTGACTCAAGATAAGTTTGCATAAAACGGCGCATCTATGGGGTGGTTTCGGGGTAGTTCGCCAAGTTTCTCGTAAATGTTCGTAGAAATTTCAGGCGAAATTGCAGTGGCGTGACGGAGAAAGTTGTTTATAGTCTTTAGTGTACAGTAGAAACTCGATTATCCGGCCCTCAGTTATACGGATTCGCGATTATCCGGCCCTCAGTTATCCGGATCCGGACTGCCGACCTTGATCAAATATGTAGCTTTATACAAGTCGAATCCATGCATGCACATACATATTATACATAGGTACATACGTACGTACGAAAATGTATTTCTAATAATTTCTTAATAAACATTGCTTTTTGTTGTCAAGTTCACTTTGTTTTTGTTGTTTTTAATCCACGCCTAGCATTATGTATTATGTAATAATATGTACATATGTATAAAAATCGCTTTTCTTCATACTTTCAATTATCCGGATTTTCGATTATCCGAATGCCTAACGACAACAATTAGTCCGGATAATCGAGTTTCTACTGTATTACCAAAAATATATAATCACAAAATAAAAGTAAAATCCAGAGAACAACGTAATTGAAATATAACAGAAAATAAAAAACAGTAGAAGATTAAAGGTAAAATATTAAATAAACGTATGTATAATCTGATTTCCTATAGATTTACTAAGAAGGTACGCCACCGATAATCCCTTTTAGAGAGAAGGGTGAGTTTTGCCTTCGCCCCCACTACAGTGCTCATCCATTGCGCAACCAAAGCCTTATGCAAACTTAACTTGAGCCAACAGTAACTATATTTCATATTTCATTTTCTAGGTACATTGCTCAAAAACATGAAAAAAGTTAGGCATACGATTAATGACAAATTGCGGTAATTATGAGACTTTCCTTTACAGTTTACCCAAAACGAAAACTCTGCATAATAAGTACCTAAAGTTGTCAGCCTTGTTTCTAGTCCGAACGAACTGAACCAACAATAAGTGTATACATGATTTTTTTCCAGTATTATTGCTTATTACAGGGCCTGCTACCAATAGTTTCTTTTTCTTTGTTGCTAAAGCTTTATGGCCTTAGTCAGTCTACCAGAGAATTTTGAATACTGTACATGACGTAACTTATGATCTACTCCGCGTACAAGTGATCTCGAATAGAGAGATTTCATTGGATTTTTTCTTATTTGTATTGCCTGAATGAAATGAGCTCTCCATCTGAATAGATGATCTACTAAATAAGTACATATTTAGGAACGAAATAATAAACGAGGGCATCAAGCAACAGCTAGCAGTACCGTACATTAAACTGAAATGTACGATAGCATCTTTATAATCGCATAATCAGGCATACGGTAGCGCCCGGCTAAGTTGCTGCGAAAGCCGACCGGCACTTTCCCCTTCTACACAAACCAACTCATGGCATTTGTATCGCCACGATAACCTTGCTTCAGGCAATAATATAAATGTAAAAAGTTAACACTATGTAAAGACCAACTCTTTCAGTCATCTTGCCAAATTTGAAGCATTTAACTTAAGTACTTCAAAAAAATGGTTTTCGCTCATTTACTCACTGATTATCAAACTTCTAAGGTACTTCCAGGCAGTGTAAAACCTTGAAAATGGACAGTAGTATTTGGGATAAATTATCAAATTTCATTTACATAGTTATTTTGGTAAATTCCGGTAAATTCGGTATACCTAGCTGATTGCATAAATGCCACCATTAGGCGGTAAACTAGTATAAATTTAAAAATAAATAAACTAGAGCTAACACTGTTAGATTCCTGTCACACGGCAAAAATGAACTGTAATTTAACCAAGATCGTAATTACCTTGGTTCTCAATTTGCCGTGTGGCAGCACACAATATTCAATTATTGAGCGCTGGAACTTTATTTAGTAAATTGACTGTTCAGAATTATATTTACATTAGCTAAATTATGTAAACTACGCGTGCGCGGCACCTAAGAGCACACGGCTAATGGGTGGCATCTGCTGTTCCCGCTAAAATTCATGTTTTAAACGGCGCAGCGTTGAAATGCAACACATGCGCAAAAAACGACACATGCCTGGAAGAATAGGCGAAGCAGCGCGCATTGTCTCATTGTACTCAATCAAGCTATTGTTCAATATTCAATTATTTTATGTTTTCATATAAGTTATTCAATATATTAGTGTTACCGTTCAAATTTTTTATTATTTCAATTCATCATCAAAACTACAAACATCTGCCCATTGTTCAAGATACTTACACATGACATTTTGCGAGTGCGTTAATTGTATCTAATTGTGAATCCTTGTGTGTCAGGGTACAATTTACCAATATTACAATTTGTATTGACCTTGTTGTTAAATTACAATTAACTTTTGCCCTGTGACAGGGGTCTTATACTTAATAAACAAATATTTATTGACGTTGTACCAAAGGAAAAAAAATGAGATGATGGCAATGTAAATGTTTAAATATAAAGAAATATTTATTTTAATTAATTTCATTGCAATCCTTATTCTTATTTTGTTCGAGATAGTGCCTTCATAAAACGTAAAAAAAATTGCCAAGTAGGTAATATACCTGCGCCTCGACTTATACGAGACTCGATTTCTACGATTGAGGTTATACATGTTGGGAAAAATGCGACAACATTTCGAATTATACGATTTACCCCTACAAATGATGCGCACTTTTCCGCAGAAATCTTGGTGATTTCAAAACAAAATGCACATGACGGATAAAATTTGCACCAGTGCAAACGTGCAAACAATTGTTGTCAATGTGACAGACATCATGCCGTTACCATGGAAACTAGTTGTCTTGACTTATACGATTTTCAACTTCTACGGTACGAAATACTCGTATAAGTCGAGGCGCAGGTGTAGTTATTTATGCACCAAGGGTCATAAGTGAAGTTTTACGGTCGAGAGTGTTTTTGCGACCCTCGGCTACGTCTCGTCTCGCAACAACACTCTCGACCGTAAAACAAACTTACGACAGGTGGTCCATATAAAAACATTTCTACCACCAGCTAAAAATAATGAAAATAATTGAAAATTTTAAAATTGTTTAACATTTGGTATTTCAATATACGTATTTCAGTTGGAAGAAGCTGTGCTTGCTTTGTTACCATGACATTTAAAAAAAATTCAGACAATATTACAACCTTAGGGTGGTAAATTCCACTTACTGCCATAGGAACAGATTCATAATTGCCTACTTACGAAGCCGGTGGTAGAAGAAAAATATATAAATGATTTGTTTAAAAATATTTAATAGTGTCATTCTGTCATCTCGCTTCACCACACGCATCATCGATATGGCATTTCTTTTGCTCTCGTGCTCTTCAAGATCACACTTTGTGATCGTTCAGCATGTATGGCATGTATATTGTATATGTTTTGGATGGGATGCAATAAGACCGACGCCGGCAAACTAGAGGCAGTTATATAATGGTGGTGGTGGTGGTGGCAATAGCGGCATGGCGCGTTGTCAAGGTAAATACTAACAGACGGAGTTACAAAGCGCAAACGCACATCACTACCCTATCCTATAGGACATACCGTAGGAACAATGGTATCTATTGTATAATGCCGTCTGTCTTCTAAATGCTCAGTATGTGTAACGTATGTATCATATAGAATCATTAAATAATCAGTACCGACAGTCATACATATAACCATTATGCAGAATGTCTATATCAAAAACCTAAATATTGATTTCAGACAATAAAGAATACCACCAATCCTTTGATTTTTAAGATGCTGTTAAAAATAACACAATATATACCGAATCATATGGTTACTAAATATAATATAATTCATAAAAATAATGCAAAATGTCAACAAACAATGGAAATTTGTTGTGTCTTTTTCAAGATCCTAGTTTAATAACTTGCACCAAAGAACCAAATTGTGTCCAAACTTGGTATATTATTCATTGCAATTGTTGTCATTTCTTGTGCTAGCTTCGTACTGTGAGGATCTATCTATATTGCACCAAGTTGAACTTGTCGCTTGCGTGTGGATCTCACTCCTTTTTGTAGCTGATTAAGTCAAGAAAGGAAAACTTGACCTGTTTTTTACAGTAATGTTTTTGGTAGGATTTAGTACACACAAAATACAAAACAACAAGGTACATATAATAACAATATTTGAGAAAAGTTAAGTAAAACTTTGCCACATGCCAATAAACCAACGCTAAACGTTAAATCCCGGTAATTGCCTGGTAGGAAGCGATAAACGAATGTGAATAAGACCATTGAGTAAAGAATATATTCTTCGCTCAACGGTAAGACTGACTACTAAACACGTTACATATGCAAGTTGCTTACTTTGTCTGTCAGCAGTTATCGTTTCGTGTGTCAATTAACGTAATAGCGGCATTCACACACACGGTCCAACTTGTGGGTTTTGGATCGTCGGTCCAGAACGGCACGCTGGAGCGACAGATTGGACCGTACGCGCCTGGCGCGTGATGCACAAATATTCAACACTCCAACCTCGCGCGCCGGGGTGTGGGTTTGGAGCGTACGGTCCAAAATTGACAGGTTTTGGAGCGGCGCGTGGATTTCCAACGAGTTGGAAAGTCCAACACGACGCGCCACAGAGAGAACTGACCTTGGAGCTGACGATCCAAAACCGAGAGGTTGGATCGCCTGTGTAAATGCTTGCCCGTTGAGGCTTGCAAGCCAGACGTGTGGGCCGAACACGCGGTCCATGCGTCTCTAAACTGCCGAGCATTTACACCAGGGGTGGGCAACCTTTTCTAGTACGGGGGCCACATTATCATTCTGCCTCCGAGTCAGGGGCCGGACCAAATTATTACATAAAACAAATTAACATTAAATGGATTAAAACAACTTGCTATTTCATATTTCATGAATCAAACACATTTCGCTGACATAGATCGGGTCGGATGAAAACAAGGAGAGGGCCGGATCCGGCCCGCGGGCCGGAGGTTGCCCATATGTGATTTACACCAACACTCCTGGACCGCGTGTTTGGACCGGACGCTCCAAAACCGTCAGAAAAACTGTGTGTGTGAATGCCGCTATTAGCGACATTCACACACACGGTTCAACTTGTGGGTTTTGGATCGTCGGTCCAGAACGGCAAGCTGGAACGACAGATTGGACCGTACGCGCCTGGCGCGTGGTGCAAAAATATTCAACGCTCCAACCTCGCGCGCCGGAGTGTGGGTTTGGAGCGTACGGTCCAAAATTGACAGGTTTTGGAGCGGCGCGTGGATTTCCAACGAGTTGGAAGGTCCAACACGCCGCACCACAGAGAGAACTGACCTTGGAACTGACGATCCAAAACCGAGAAGTTGGAGCGCCTGTGTAAATGCTTGCAGGGTGAGACTTGCAAGCCAGACGTGTGGGCCGAACACACGGTCCATGCGTCTCTAAACTGCCGAGCATTTACACCAACACTCCTGGACCGCGTGTTTGGACCGGACGCTCCAAAACCGTCAGAAAAACTGTGTGTGTGAATGCCGCTATTGTGGCGAAATCGCCCTAATAAAAATTTGAAACGACTAGCCACTAAAACACAAATCTATCGATAAAATTAGTGGAAGAAGAAAATTCTTTATCATTTGGCTAAGTAACTGTGTATTCCTTTCTTTATAAACGCCAGTTCGAAGAAAAACTTTCAAATTGAACTTCAAAAACTGAAGGAAAACGAGTGAGCACGATTACCTACCGCGCACAATAATTATCGGCTTTTCCCCTACCCATTTACTTCGAATATGCAATTTCAGATAGCTATATCATGGCTATATCTATATTTATACTACAGTTCTGTTTCATTTTGCTCCGTGATACATTCCTTGTCCAGTTCTATGTAATATAAAATGAGTGTTGTGCAGCGATTTAGGTAGATACTCCTTGTTTTATCATATAAACAACCATGCCTTTTTCCGTAATTAAATTACGACTTTAAATATATTAAATACAAATATTGGGGTTTTTTAACTAGTTAAAAAAAGAAGAAGGAAATAATAAAAAAGAACTGTGCTAATACAAAGGGATAGGAAGCCGAGCGATTTTCAAGAGACAAACAGTTTTTGAAGGACACTGTTGCTATTCAAATTGTTTTTGTTTACATAACTCAGAACTCTAGGTTAGTATTATCATAATAACAGGTTTCCTTGATTGTTATGATTAAAATAGTCCTGTATAATAAATACTACTATTCTTTTCTACAATTGTTGCTACTCTTTAAAACATTTCTTTTATCTTTATATAAAGGAACGAAACGAAGCATGTCCTGTCCATAAAAGGAATAAGAATGTAAGGAAACAAAATCAATAGAACCAGATGTTTCAAAAAGTACAGACGTAACGTAGCTAAAATGATCCACCCAATTTTTATTCGAATAAAATTTAATAATTTCATTCATGAGATAAAACAACTTTTCTGTGACAGAAATACAATATCTTCACGCAATATAATTTGAGATCTTGAAATCGCACTATTGCGACCTTAGAATCAGCAAAATGATAGTCCTGAACTTTCTTATTAGAGCGGTCATTCAAATACAAAAAAATTAATTCACAATAACAACTTAAGTCAAATCAAATCCAATTAACAATAAAGTGAAATCTTGATGTAATTGAGTATTTAGTGGATTTCCACACACACCGGTTTCATGCCGCCATCGTCGCCGATACCGGAGGCACCCACATGCTTTTCACAAACACCGGCATTAGCGTCATTCACATATCTGGATAGTTTTTCCCGATAGTTTTGGAGCATAAGCTCCAAGCATGTAAGCTAAAAATGCTGGTGTGAATGGTCGGCCATTTAGACTAGAGCTGTGCGCGGTCTTTGATACATATATCGATACATGGACACTTTTGGCGCGTACGTTCTTAATCCACACTCTGGTATTGAATATTGTTTCCAAACAATATTTATAATGTACCTATGTGCTTAAGCATTAAGTTCCTTGTCCATTTTACTGTATTAATTCAATACTGCTTCTGTAAACGCAATGCAGTAAAGGAGACGGGTGCCGCGAACGAGCTCTGTAAATACTGAGAAGTTTTCTGTTAGGGTGCCATCGCCTAAGAAAGGTTGAGAACCAGTGGTGCGCAACCTTTAACTTGACGCGAGCCAATTTAGAATTTAAAAAATTTTGGCGAGCCACACTTATAGACTGAGAAGGGACCAGAGACGTGCAATGAGAGCCACATCGAAAGGTCGCGCCAGCCACGTGTGCCTCGCAAGCTACGGGTTGGGCATTTTGGATCTAGACAAATGGTTTGAAGAACAAACTATAAAAAAGCCAGTGCTTGTTTTAGTTGATAGTCACAAAAACCATTTGACAATGACTCTTATTGTTAGTCAATACTGCTTCAATAACAATATAATTCTTTATGTTCTTCCTGCCAATACAACGCATCTGCTGCAACCTGCGGATGTAAGTGTTTTTAGACCTCTAAAGTCCGAATGGAAGAGTACAATTAATAACAGGGGCATCCCAGCCAGAAAACGTTAATGGTGTTTTGACAAAGGCAACGTTCTGTCCTCTACTTAATAAGGTTTTAAGCAAGGAAAGTCTAAAAGATGCTATTAAGAATAATGGCTTTCGCAAATGTGGTCTTCTCCTTTTCATCCTAACGCAGTCACAAGAAACTTAAAGAACTCACTGAACGAGTAACTGAAGAAACGAGAGATTGATACTACATCTAAGGTTATAAAACATTTGAACAAAGATTTAACTGAATGTGGCAATTGTACTAGAAGTAACTGTAAATGCAAAAGATACACAAGACCTAAATAATTCAGTTCAAAATGATATCACACAGAATTCTATGGTGTTAGATAATAGAACTGAAGACTCCAGGACACTTCCAACAACTGATAATCTACCATCAGGTACTTGTCGACCTTTTTAAACAATTTATTTGATGATGGAATCCAGAGAGGGATATTTGAGGTAAACAATGAATCGATTTTAATGCCTGTGCACGATGAGTGTACTTTAAATCAGGAAAAAGGAAATGACCATCTACAACAGACGACCTTATCCTATGTTCTTATTCGATCACAAACAGTAGTGTCACCTGTTGTAAAAAACATTTAAAAACACCTTCACCAATCAAAAAACTATCTGCACCGAGAACCATCAACAGAATTGGTGGAAAGAAGAAGTTTTGAAAAAAGTTGGACAAGAAGAAAAGGGAAAAAAAGAAAGCCACAAAAACAGAAAGCTAGAAAGCAAAAGGAAGTACAAGTTCAAAAATGGAAGCAAAAAAAGATTTTTACTAATAAAAGTTTAATAAATGGTTATTTGATTTGTTTGTTACTATTGTTTCATTATTGCGCTTTTCCTTGAAAAATGATGTAAGTTTGAATTTGCGATTTAAGTTAAAAGGCCGACTACCTTACCTTGCAAGCAATTAATTTTTATTTCAACAGACAATTAGGATTTTTAAGAGAATTATGGATTTTCGTAGAAAAGCACAACCAAACAGAAGACGTCTGTTCCCTAAAGCCGAATACCTTATATCACTAACAGTTCAAGTACACATGAATGGTAATAGTCGCGCTGTTACTAATTAGCATTAATACTCGAGATTACTTACATTGATAATGAATTATTACTAACAATTACTATGAAAAAGTGAGAGATTTTAAATATGTAGATAGAAATTCTCGCAGGATTTTCTGTGTAGGTACCGTAAAACTGTTTTTATTTGTGTTTGTGTGTATCCCAGGCCTTCATATAGTACATAGTTAAAAATATACTTCAGCTAAAATTAGAATTTTATCTAACAATAAAAGCTCATTTGGTGACCAACAGCTTTATTGCAAACAGGATAATAAGATTTAGCAGGCAGTAGGCACTAATATTGGGCAACATCGTCTGGATTATTTTTACCAATACTCACTGGTATTTTACAATCTTGTAGATAAACGAATATCGACGGTTAAACTGCAAAACCTCGTAACTCGTTTTCTAGAATTTTTTATCTGTCAATAAAAAAACATCTTATTCATCAATTTTAACACTGATGGACATTTGAATCTATCAAGAACTAACTCTACATCTCCTATACAATACGATTTAATACTTATAGTGCTTGTTCAATGGAAGGTACGAAAGAAATGAATATTTTTGTATGAGGTATGACAGCTATGGAAAATTTCGAGTTACGAGGTTTTGCAGTTTAACCGTCGATATTTAATTTCAAATATTTTTACTAGAAATAGCCTCTGTAATCCGTATACTCATTTTGCTGAGCTATAGTCCGGATGCACCTTGTTAATTCGGACACCGAGAATTTTATCATACACAAATTTTCAGTCGATCTCCTAGCCCTAGCGGAACAAAGTCTTGTTACGTATTATCGTTTTTCTACCACCGGCCTCGTAAGTAGGCGATTATTGACCCGTTACTATGGCAGTAAGTGTCACTTACCGCCCTAGGGCTGTAATAAATATTACGTCGCTGTTTTTTTCAAATTGCCATGGTAAAGAAACGAACAGTTTCCTTCAATTTTGTTTTTTTACCAAAATGTCTGTATTATATTTACTGAATGCCATGGTAACGAAGCAATCATAACTGATTTGACAGGTAGGTACCTATATGTATAGAAATTAAATGTCAAATAATTTTAAAATTTTGGATTATTTTCATTATTTTTCGCCGTTGGTAAAAATTTTTTTATATGCACCTCGGGTCGTAAGTGTGTTTTACGGTCTCGAGTGTTATTGCGACCCTCGGCTACGCCTCGTGTCGCAAACAACACTCTCGGCCGTAAAACTTCACTTGGTACATAAATAACTATTACAGCTCGTTTGGCGTCTAAACGCGTAACAATGAAAATAATTCACTATAGAAAAATGCCTAAAAGACAGCATACCACAACAAATTTGTACAGAAGATTGAAAATATTAAATTTATTATAATCAGAGAAAGCATTAGAACCATTGCAAATAAATATGGTGACATACCATCCTATCAAATGCTTTGGATGTGCAATCTTCGCAACAAACTACTCAGACGACAAATGGTTTCAAAAAAAAAAAAAACAAAAAACTTAAATTGACTTTTTTCCGTGTCAGAAAAGTAAGCTACACAGAAGCTATTTCATATTGAAAGAAATCACGATTTACCCTACTGTTGTCAATATGTTAAAATTCACTAATAAATTTTTTCAGGTTATGCATATTTCCCCGGAATAACAAGTAGGAACATTTTTTCTTAAAATCAAAACCAAAGCGAGATTTTTCATTTATTGGAACACGTGTTAAAATAGTAATCAATCGTGTAAAAACAGAATCGGGTGTATCTCTTTTATCCATCATCTGTATCAACACCTACCCTCTAATCAAAGCTTTTATACAATTTGTTATCATGATCCATTAATTGGGGCAAATCGTTAATCCGATCGATTGTCTAGATTAAAGAGGTTCCACTGTACTACTAAATTTCTACGGAAGAAAAACATCCCAAAATCAGTTTTATGAACTGAAGACATTTTTTTTAAGCGCTTCTATCAATAAAAAAGTTTTTGCAAAAACGTTGCATTTCGATGAATTAAATAACATAAAACTAGGTATTTTTAGACAAAACTTTCTTTTAACAATCAACAATGATGGAAATAATACTATCAGGTTTTTCGTTTTTTTTTTTAACGTTTCGTGCCCAACTTAGCACTTCATCAGGGCTGTATTACAAAAGAGAGAGGGAAACATACATTAGTACATCAACATCAAATGATTCTTAATATAAAAATATAAAAAACATAAGAAACATAAAAAACTCTTGTAGACAAAAATGTTCCATTTAAATTATTTGTTATAATAGGAACTATTGCTAGGTTCCTGTACAATTCAATGATTTCAAGGGAAACTTGAATAAACAACTGTTTGTGAAAACGTATTGAAAAATACATTTTGATAAACAGAAGTGACGAAAAATTACAATGTTGTTGACCTCAAAATCTAAGATTCTCCTCATACAGTTCAACGTCCTTCGATTATTATTATAAATTTCATGCTACTTTTTATTTTTATTTTTATTTTTACGTTAAAAGAAAAGAAAAAAATTTATTACCTAGAATACGTAAAATTACTGAACATTTGTAATTAATATATAAGCAATTTCATAAATCACCAGCAAAGATATAAAAGGTATAATATACACGTAAATACTAAAATCATAAAGATTTCCACTATCAGACAAGAAGACGATCGAAATAATGGCAAACTGCCCAAGCATTCGGTGATCTAAACAACTGTATTTTGAGAAAATTGTATTTAATCATTTCAAATTTCAACTATTTAGTTATGTTCAGGTGAATATACATTTCGCAATTTTAATTAATGTGCAAAAATACAAGGTTAACTCTATAAAAATCACATTTTTACTAATATTATTTTCTTATTGACGAGTTGATGAGTTCTGCTAATTTTAATAATTTAACTAACTGTACCTAAGGAAGGAGGATTACTTATCAAAACAGCAATCTAAATGTAATACAAATTGTTAGAAATTGTATGGTAAAATAAAAAGACCCCCACCGTTGGGTTACTGAAAAGGGCAACAACAGTGAACAACATTGCTTTGATCCTCTTATTTATTTAAATACTTTTTTGTGTATGAATTGGGAGCACTTTTATGTACATTCTTTATACTGTATATCCTTCCGTCTGTTTCATGCTTGAAATACAATGAATATTTATTTGTTTTAGTAATGCTGAGAAAATACAGCACATAGGACGGACTACAGTTGAAAACACGAACGAACAAGAGGATAAAAGAATAAGAAAATTGTAAAATATATTTTATAATAAACGTTTCAAATATGCAGAGAAAAGGCTATTAGAACTTATTAGATATTTTCACAATAACAGATCTTTAAAATGAGAACTTACCTTATATATTTGTAGAATAAAATACAAGTTGTGTCAGTTTATATTCCATTAATCTGAAAAAGTAAGAAAAAAGCAATAAAATAAAAAGTTACACTTATTGTTAGAACATTCGAAAAAAAGTTGGGTTCGGTAACTCAAACAAAGTAACTCTTTTTACTCCAAAGCGTTCCGTTTAGGTTTAAAAAGTTATAGTTGAGAAAATCTTATACCGATTTACGAGGGGTCCTTTTTGTTAGAAAAGTAAATATTCCAACAACAGCGATTAGGTACGGTCATTAATTAATAAATGCTCTACAGGCCCGGCTCACAATTTCTTTTCATTTTTTCTTTTACTGATAGGTTTTAAAAAAAAAAATGTGAATGTTTGTTTTTGGTAATCATCGGTTACTAAGTTAAAGCCGGACCTGTCTTTTAGCAGGTACCAACATTCCTAAAATAATTTATGGTATGTCATATTACTAACCGCATTGTAATGTCCCGTCAAGTGACCGAAGGACTCGGCCCCTTTTTTTACATCAATGTTTTTGGCGCGATATTGTTTACAATGAAACGAACCCACGACTTTATTTCAAGCCTGCGCCTGGACTCCCATGTGGTATCGTGTAAGTGGTCGCAAAGAGGGTTATAATGGAATAATCGGAAAAGAAACACCCCCTCTACAGAGAAGGCTTCTCGGAAATGTTTCTACATATAGAGAAAGCTTCTAAAAGGCCCAAACAACAAGAGAACCAAGGAATTCCTGGAACTGAACTGAAAACAGCTAAAGCAGCAGATTTACGAGACTCCTATGTCGTCCCTCTGAAGGGGAATATGAAACTTCACTTCACACATGACTTCACATTTTATGCCAATGTGAGGTGCTGAAGGACCTTAGAGCTCCACTGAACTCCTGGACTTCATAAAAGATACAGGCCTATTGAGGGGACCAGTAACCTTTTTAAGGTTTCACAACGGGTGTACAAACGGCCTTAAAGGCCACAGTATATATATTTACAGTGGGAATGGACCTATATCACCTCACACAACAATAATAATAATATTTCGCCATGGGTTACTACTAGAATAGTGAAAATCGGCATTAAAAGTTGATCATGGATATTACCCTTGAGACCAAGACATACGACAGGGTTTAATCGTGATCAAGCAAATTACGGATTACGTGTTAACAGTATCAACTATAATAATAGGTAGGTATACGTGACAAACGACAGACAAGAATATCAAATACGCTACGTGAGCGGTAATCACGATTAACTCCGCCGAATGTCTTGGTCTTTACATCAGCTGTAAAAGAAATGTGTGTGAATATCGCTCGCTGATGCTGGTGATAGAAACAAAGATATGAGGTAACACTATATTCTTCTTACATATCGACGTTCCAAAACAACTGGAATGCAGTTAGCATCAAATAACGTATTAACTAATTATTTGTATGTCTTTATAAGCCGTGTAAGACCACTGCCACACGGCAAAAGTAAACTGTAATTTAACGACACTAACAAAATGACAACGTTCAATACAAACTGTAATTTTAGTGAATTGTACCCTGACACACGAGGTTGTATTTTCATTGTTACGCATTTAGACACCAAACGAACTGTAAAGGATAATACGTAGCTTGACCGAAAATTTGTGCATGCTAAAATTGTCGGTGTCTGAATTAACGAGGTGCGTCCGGACTATAGCTCAGCAAAGTGAGTATCCGGATTACTGGATGTCCCAATTAACGTGTGTCCGGATTGAAGACTGTGTAGATAGTAAGATCTGGTAATGGGCGGTATGTATTAGGAACGTGGTATGATCACTCCATATTTTATACAAGGCCGATTTATTTTTTAAGTCAATCAACTCGTAAACAATTATAGATTATTGTTTACGAAAAACATTTTACGAATCTACGAGACGATTTTGTCTCATTATATTTTCAAACTCGACGAGTATGCTGATATGGTAATTTCGAGGAAGGTCGTCAAGTTCTCTTGATAGAAATTCATTTATGATAATGCTATGAGTCATTAATGTGCCATTGTACCGTAAAGTGGGCCAAGTGAAAATGTTTGTATTTATATGAAATTGTTTTTATTTCTCTATATTGCCGAACTTTTACGTAAAAAATGAAAGATAGCATATTTGGTAAATTTGTTTTATTTTAAATATTGCTCACTATAAAAAATAATTGAATATGCTAACGCATTAGTTTCACTGTAACTCGTATTAACTCCAAACTGTGTTCCGCGCAAGAATTCTAGTAGTTCCGCGAGTCAAAATTAAAATTCGAAAACATTTTTAAAGAAAATAAAAACCGAAAATCTAAGAATTCAAAATAATAATCTCATAATAATCTTTTTTATTTATAGGTGTTCCATAAAACAGTTTTATAATCTTATGAATTCGAGCCGACAAAGTTTGAAGACCACTGCAATAATTTCATTTTCGATAAACTACATTTATTCCTACAACAAAATTGTTACAAATCGTTTTCTTTTTCTTCAGTTCTCCTATTTACTAGATACTGAATGATTACAACCGCAATACAATTATGTCGTCTCTTACGTTAGCATCTATGTACAATGAACAGGTGTACTTGATTCATGTATTTATAACCAGATTCAAGTATAGAAACTCTACTTCAAGAACAGCGAAATAGAATATGTGACCTCCTACTTACTAATTGTGAATAATTCATCTGCAAGTTAACGAGAATTTTTTTCCTTGAGTTAAAATAAATTACGATCAATTTACAAATTTAGATACTGAGAAACTGTTTGTTGTCGAAGGACCTAAAGTATTTCAAGATGAACACATTAATCCAATTACCAGTTGAGAATAAGAATACGCAACAGTTGACAAACATTACCAGAAAACGAAAGTAGCTGAATTGAATACTGTTTTCTCTCGATGTCTTTCTAAAAACGGTAGGTATAGTCTATCTCACGAATCATGAGCTAAATGGTCATAAAACATCTGTCTGAACCAAAACATTGATGTTGCTGGTAGGGATGTGGTCGAACCACTGGCTCGGTTGACTATGTTTGACTATCACCGACATACGCTTCTAGGTAGTCTCTTCCTAAACATCTGCTACACACCTTCGTTTATACTGAACGTACAGCTTAACTTGAATCGCTGTGCTTCATTGGAAGTAACCAGGCTTTATATGTGCGTTAGAAAAAGACAGATACAATAATGAGTGTTCGTACTAGTTCGAAATTTTATGACCGTTTAGCTCATGATTCGTGAGATAGACCATATATAAACGGATTTATGAAGCCCGGAAAAATGAAATATGGCGATATAAAGCAAAGACCAACTAAAATAAGATGCGTATCATCTTGTAATAAGAAATAAGGTTAAGTAAAACAAAGATGACGAATCTCCATCCACCAATACTACTTACGGACAAAATTTGGTTAAAGAGAAATTATAAATTAAAATTGCCTATTGTAGCTAATGTAGTAGACAAACCTCTTTTGTTGGATCCTACCAGAAAGTAATTTGACTGCAGAAGTCAATATTCACAAAATTTCTAAGACTGGTATAACACAATAAGGGGCTGTTCAGACACGCATGTTAATGATCATTAGCGCCCACACAGCGTATTTGATATCCTTGTCTGTCTTATGTCACAGCGATAAGTTGCGACTGTCGACTCGTGATTCTTCGTTTGCTTAATGATCATTAACATGCCGTGTCTGAACAGCCCCTATGTGAACTTTTTGTAAATATTAGCTTGTAAGTCAAATTACTTGGTGGTAGGACCCAACAAGAGTTTCTCTACTGCAGAAGCAATAATAGACAACTTTAATTTATAATCTTACCTGGATCTCTCTTTTCTCTTTTAGGAACAAATCCCTTCTTTTCTGTGCATCTGTTTAAAATCGTAAATTAAAATTGTCTATTGTTGCTGATGTAGTAAACAAACTCTAATGTTGGGGCCTACCGCAAAGTCCTTTGACTGTGGAAGTCAATATTCACGAAATTTCCAAGACTGGTATAGTATCTTGCAAATCTTTAGTGAAACCCAAAATATTAAAAATTTTATGATAAAAACTCCCCAAAGAATAAAACTAGCTCATGTCAATGTAGAGACATGCAGTTTTTCAACAACATACAGCTACATACCGCCAAAGCTGTATGTAGAATCTTTCTTCTAATATTAAAATTAAAAAATTATAAAATTTGAATAGAAAATGTGAAAAACGAGAAGCCTTTAACCTTTTTTACAATCTCAACCCTCACGTTATATTGTTTATGAGTTAAAAACCATTGGAAGCAACAAGCAGAAAAGCCAATTGGGTAATTTTTCATCAATTTGGTGGTTACCTGATTACAGGTTAAACAAATCAAAATTTATCAAATATTTGAAAAAAAGAACAATTCACACAAAAAACAATCGGTACACTCAAATACACCGTTAAGCGGTTGTTATAGATATAATGCTTCACAATAATTAATCTTAATTTTTAATAACTTTTCAATTTCAAAAACATGAAAAATAGATAACATAGGTTGATAATAATAGATCGAAACCGGTCCTGCTACAATAAAGAATAAAATTTAACAAGGTTAAAGGCTTCTCTTTTTTTCCCATTTTCTATTCTAATTTATAAATACACATTGTTGTCGATTTTTCTTCCAATAGTATAAAAATTATTGTAATAAATACACAGTCAAACTCCGGTTCGCTGCCACCTCCGCTTAACGTCTTAACGCCTACACACACCAACGCGAAACTGCGGTAGCGGGAGCGAGCGCGAACATGATGCGGGAGCAAAATACATTGCGGGATATGGGAGCACGCAAACCAACGCGGCCAGTCGCCGAGACAAATGCGAAACTGCAGCGTTCGACCGCTGGTTCGCTGCATGCCCAATTTTTCCGCGTCCAGCATGGCTAATGTCGGCTTTATGGGTATGAAATTCTCCATGATTTTTTCGATCTAGGTTAATTCCATGAACCTATTGTCTTGTTTTCCTATAGTTCTACAACGTATTTGTTATATTGGTTTGGTGATTGATGAAACTCTTTAGAAATGGGTTACAAACCATTTCTGTTCTTCATCTTCTTCGACTGCCAATAACTCAATAACAGAAGAGATTATTTTCGTTCCAGCAGAAATACATTACCAAAACTACCACTTATTTTTGTGAATAAATTACAACTTAGTTTACATATACGAAAACAAAATATTCGTTGCGGTTTCGCATTTGGTGTGAATGGTTCGCAAGTTTCGGCTCCCGCACTTTCTCGCATCATGTACGCGTTCGCTCCCGCTCTCGCAGTTTCGCGTTGGTTTGTGTAGACCATTATAAAACTGTAAGAACAAACGTGCCCCATATAAAAAGTATATAGGAATTTTCAAAACAATGGATAAAAGAGTAGAAAAGTGCCTATTAGCATTACATGCGACTCCGATATGACGCCATGGGAAGGTCGGAGAATGAAACAAAATGTTTATCTAGAAACTTAATATCTGCACAATCAGTAGTCAAAAAAATTAAAAATTTCAGCACTGTGCATAAGTTGAAACAAATAGGGCGTACCTATGTTCAATTCACCGCCACCCCCACTTTAGTGGCAGGTTTTAGCTGTGACAAATAGGGGCATCGAGATTGACTGTAGTCTTATATAAAATGTCAGTCATCCCTCGCCCTTAAACAGCTACAACAAAGTAGTTTGAGAAACCTTTTCTTCAACTTATTATGGAAAAAGGGATTCGAAAATTACTGATATCTAATTATGTCGCGTGTAGTGAGTTATAAGACAAAAATATTAGTCTCTTATGGTGAATTTAGGTCCGGCGCATATTGAGACACAGGGCAGTGTAGGGCAGTTCAGAGCAGTTATTGACATAGTGGAAACAAAAATCAGAAAAGAGAGGTAAAATCACGGCATCTTTGACTAGAGAGAGAGAGAAAAACAAACACCGGGTAGGTAGAAACTGTGTCTCAAAAACTGCACCACGCAATACTGAATTGAACTGAACTGAACTGCACTGCACGGCAATATGCGCTCGTCCATTAACTTACATAGAATACAAAAACCTGAACTATTCTGCTCAATGAATTTGTTTATATAAAATTTTTGGCAAAGGTTCTTCCTTATATTTTCTTTTGAGCCTCTGTATCTTTTTTATTCATAAACATACATTTCGAATTACTCTATTAACTTTTGGGCATTTTGTTTGTCCCACTTCATCTCTTTTCAGTCCGATTCTTTGACCATGTCTACGTGTAGAGCAGCGAAATCTATTCAGCCGAACTAGAATAGATTTAGAGAAGACTGCGAGGGCGAAATCTAGCTTGAGATTGTTTTCGCATCAGCTGTTCACACCGTCTCTCGCGATTGAGAAGAGTGAGTCTATAACCATAGTGTTCCCGCTGTCTATGAAACCTAGCCTCGCGAATGTTTACACTTGTAGACTTGGGAACCGCCCTAACTAGATCAAATCCAGCTTAAAAAAAATCTCCAGTGTAAACTTACCATTATATTATAACAGACCGATATGAGTTATAAGCTCTATAGATTTATACGGTATGAGGTAATTTCGTACACTATTTCTGGAAAATATCGGGACCAATAGAAAATCCTCGGTATGAATCACATGACTTTCCCCATGCGCCCTTAAGTATCTTAATCGATATGGTGGATGAGGATCAGCTGATGTGAGTAGTGTTCTATGGAGATAATTGTAGCAGCAGGTGTTGGTTGTCAGTATCTCGTATACCTATATCGTGTATATCGTAAGCCAAACGTAGCAACTAAACTATATCTATGGATGTGTACATGTTGATCTAACAAAACACAGTTCACGTTTTTTAAGAACTTATGTCTCACATAAAACAAAAGGGATAAAACAGTATATAAATTTAAAAACGTCATACTTTTTAGTAATGATTACTACTCAACAGTGCTGCCAGCAAAAAAAAAACAGACAGCAAAACGAACAAGAGAAAACGAGAAAATCGATTGAGTGTGAAAAATTTACGTTGAAATTTGCTCTACTTAATGTATGTCGATCGGATTATACAGTTCTCAAACTACCCCCTTCAGTCTGACAATGAGTTTAATAGCTTTCAATGATGACTCGTTAAAATCATGCAAAATATTTTTTTCTTGTTTTCTCAATCGAGCTATTTTCAACACAACTCATAATTGATTTTGATTGGGTGTTTTGATAATTTCTCAGGAAAAAGCATAAACGATAAATAGAATGGAATGAAATTAATTTAGTCCTTGATGTAAAAGAAGTTCAACAACATTTGTGTGAACAAAGACTGTCATCGTATAACAAACTTGCGAATGTTACTTGATTAATTTTATTTTAGTGCAAGATAATTGTCCTGCCAGGATTTCCATCACAACATACTGTCTGTGGTGAAACTTACCTGAAACAATACAAATAAACATATGAATAAAAATAATAAACATAAATTTCACAACAGGATTTTTTTTTAATTACATTATTTTGTACTTTATTCTCATCTTTATAAATTTTCAAGATAAATCTCACAGAATAAAATACACAAGAGAAATGTTTTAAATAACCACCAACCGCCAACTTGTTGGATGACTTTTGTTTAAATTTACAACCGAAATAACACTCTCGAGAGATACAATTTTCTATACTTAATTTCAAGTTCTACAAACTACAGAAGATTAATCGGTGTCAAACACTACTTTAAAGTCAGTCTTAATATCCAACCACTAATGTGGCAGATCTAAATTACAATTTAACAAATATTGTAATGTCTGAGAAGACCGGTATACTCTAAAGAAATATAAATAATACTATAAAAAAAGGAACCATGAAAACCACATTTACCTAGATCATTTGCTGTTGGGTTTAGGTTACGTAATATTTAACGAAAAATACATTTAGTTTTCAGTCTATTCTCGTAGAAACCTTCATTATCCGAAAATGCTATTTTTCAGGATACATTCACTTCAAAAGTTTTCAACAAAACATCGACCACAAAGTTCGAAAGAGAGACTTGATTCATTTTCTGTGTGGTAACAAATTAAAATACGACTCATTTCTTAATCAGTCTCTGTTGAGAATCATTGATAGTAAAATGGTATTGCGCAGGTATTTATATGCGTTCCTCCCCGTCACCAATTAAAAATCAAGAGTAAATGTAAAACAATCAATTTTATACTCCTTTTATGGCCAAAATTATATCTAGAGAATAGGGCAATGTAACTCGACATTAATATACATCATAGGCATAAAGAAAAAATAGTTCCATCCCTTCTTGGTTGCCGCATGAACAATTCAATGGGTGCAGCCTACGGTTGCATAATTCACACAGAGATGAAAATACTTGTCTCTATGGAGAAGTCGACCAATTTAAACAATCAACCACTCTCGTGCAATGGAAGGATATTGATTAGAGCAAGGGTCAGTTGTCCCTGTATCTGTTTAACATTTTGAAACGATTATTACATTGAATGAAAAACATTACGGGGTAATTTTTTCAAAATTTTTCAATTTTTGATTTAAAAATGAGTGTTAACTATTTAGTTTTTTAATAGTTTCGATATAAAATATAATCAATGAGTGAGGTCGAGCAAGTGCAAATTAGTAACCCTGTAACTATTGGAATGGATCCATGTGGTGCTTTTTTTTTGTTTGTTTGTTAAGAAACAATGAATTGGCAACATTATAGAAAATAACTAACTGAAACTTCCCTTTGTAAATACGTCTCGATTGATTAATAAAGTCGGAATAGTAGAATTGAATAAAACTGTTTGATTCTACCCATCAAAAAACTATTTGAAGTTTTCTCATTAAATATTCTGTTTCTGTCGCATGGTTTCTACGTTTCTAGGATAAAATCAATAAAGTGCAATGTGTACGCGGAGTGAAAACAACAACAACAATAACAATAAAAGCTAAATGAAACCTTCACCAAGACTACATATATATAGTGAAACCTCCCATAGACGGATAGCAACGGTTGTTAAAATTTTTGTCCATCTAAGGGGGTGTCCGCCGTAGGGAGTGAACAGACAAAAAAAATTAAAAGTGTTCAGAAATGGCATTTTTATTCAACGAACAAATAATATTGGCGACTTGAGTTTTGCTCACATCAAAATCTCTAATAGAGGCCTGTCATGATTATAATAGAATATGTACATAAAACAGTTAAAGGTCACAAAGTTCATCACAATAGCTATGGAGGTTATAAAAATTATAACTTTCACATACACGCTGCTGCTACATTTGGAGAAATCACGATTAAATTTATGTTGCGTATCACACACATAATTTCACTCACAGGTGTGGACAATTTTGTTTATTTTTAAAAACTGCTATACATATATGGATGATAAGTACAACTAATACCAATTTTACTGATTTTTTTTTCTACTATATGCAAAACAACAATGGTTCAAAACTGCAATACCAAACTTTAACAAACAAACCATTGACTAAAAACTATTGCCTATGGTTATATATCGTCTACATAGTTTGTTACTATTCGTGCCTTAGCGTGCCACTAGACACAGCGGATAGCGTAAGCGTAAAGGAATAAATAAACAAACATGTTATTGTTTGTGTATATTTTTCTCGGGTATAATACAGATGGAAGTGAAACAGATGTATCAGCGAGGAGTCTGTAGGAAAGAAATAGAGTTTGTTCTGTTCTAGTCTGGCCAATTTGTAAATAAGTTAAATAACTACAAATTCTCTATTTCTTTCCTAACGACTGCTCTCTGATACATCTATTTCACTCCAATCTGTATTATACCCGAGAAAAATACACACAAACAATAACATGTTTGTTTATTTATTCCTTTACGCTATACGCTTATCCGCTGTGTCTGGGGGCAGCCTTATGCGAACTAGCGTATTCAGAAAGGCATCGGTATGCAACTGCAACCAAAATCGTATTAGGCGATCATTTTTACGCCTAACTTAACAGATATAATATTATGCAGAATGACTAACACAACCATCAACCCGCGGCCCGCGTCGCAGAATTAAATATTAAAAAAATAATAATAACAAAGTAATTGAGATTATTCGTTTAGGAAACACCACATCCCTTTACCTTAAATAGAAAGTAGTTCGGCCCGCTAATATTTGATAAAACATGCAATTGGCCCTTTCGTTTACAAGGTTGCGCACAGGCCTATTCTATACTCTCTTGTTCTCCTATTGTGGATAGATTGTCGACTTGATCTGAATCCACAAACTGTACGCACACACAATGGAGTCATAAACAACAAGCATATTATTAACTTTACAACAACAATATCGAAGAATGTTGTATAACTAGAATATTCAACAAGAGTAATTCGAAATTAACTTAATAAGAAAGAAATTACGCAAACTCCTAATGACAATTACCGTTGATTACTTAAAACAAAATGTTTTCTTTTTGGAATCTGTATGTAGAAAAACAGTAGGTACAAAACAAGTTATTTTCTTTGGAAGGAACTTTAGCCTAAGCCTAATTAACTTAAAACAGAATCCGTTTTAATAATTACACTGTTATGTGTACATACCTATGTACATATAAAAACAAAGAGAAACTGTAAGACTTGTTAAATAATTTTAAACAATATAATAATCGAGTTTTTTAAAAATTAAACAAAATATGATTTTGAACAAAATTTACGTCTAATCTCTATTCTCGCCTCTTTTCTTAAAATTATCGTTCGAACATACCTAACTAATTAGGCCTATATTTCAAAGTGGCACTTCAAAATCTAAAGTAGTTTGGAACGTTTTAAGACCGAAACTAATACAACTAACCCCTAACTACATCCACCTAACAAAATCATACTTAGAACAGATTTATTTAAAAAATTATATTAGAAAACCTTATTTTCTTACCCCATTATTAGACAAATAACAAAAAGCAGAAATAGAATTTATTACAAATTGCTTAACATGTGGGTACATTCTGGGGTGTTCCCTGTTTGATGAACTGTGGTTGTGAATAAAATCTTTAAACTAGGGTGAGAAAAGTACCGCATTTCATTTTGACCAGCCTGTCCACCACCCACAAAGGCATACATGTGCACAAACATATGCCTCGAAAAAAAAGGTCAACAGGTACCACAAACTGAGTATTTTTAACCTATTATACATACACATTTATATTCTCGCGTGTCATCTCTTTTGATAAATATGCAAATAAATCTCCATAAACAAATTACTATCAAAAACAAACTTGCATAATAGTGAAAATGAAATAGGACTAGGTCAATGGAAAAAAATGCAAAAATTGAATTTTTACAACACAAAATTATACTACACCAACAACAAAACAGATTTATCCAATAATACGACTTTCTTATCCTTTAAAAACAATTTCTAAAGAATTACAGGAAAAATTTATTCAACTTTCATTACAATGGATGTAAATAATTTTAAACCGCTTTCACTTGTACTTGCACTTGACCGCTAATAAGAAGATCAAAAATCAATTTTTCTTTTACATATTGTCAATCATTGTGTCGTCATTTCTACAATAATTAATTGAATTACCATCGATAATTTCCTAGTTGAAATGGTTTTTTTTCCTTCATTTGTTTCTATTTTTTCCACCATAATTCAGCACGAATGTAAAAAGCATCATCAATAACAAGGGCAATGGCCCCATGTTTAGAAATGCGGCTGTGGTCTGTCCCACTTTGGTGTTGAACAAACCTACTCTACCTATACTATGTATACTCCTTTTCGTTCTTTGGGTATTGATGCCTGAGAATTTCAACAACCAGTTCTCAGGCAGACATACAGAATGGAAGAAGAACGGTAAAACAGCCGTTACTAACAATTTCAAATAAAATTGATTGGTGAAACTGAGTAAAAGGAAAAAAGTACACAGAAAATTTTCGATATCATGACAGAATCTTAACATGTAAAAATTAAATAACAGAAAACCCAAATGTGTATTTTGAATAAAATTTAGGTCAAGCTTTGGCTACTTCCAAGTTGTCCATATCTTATCATGAATAAGTTTGTTTCATTAATTGTGCGAACTGATATCTCGGTTATGTATGTATTCGAGAATTTTAAGGACTATTGATACAATAACTTAATATTTAAACAAGGCACTGTCATTACGACGGGCTAAATGTGAATTCAATTCCAAGTTCATTGAATCCTCATGAAAGTTGCGACGTTGTAAACTCCACTGGATTGTCAGTGTCACTTCAATCCAATCCTATTTTCAAGTGCATTGTTAACCAACAATAAGCCAATGCTATATGATATGTTATGATAATGACTAAATGCAGGATAATTTCCATATAAATTGAACAAAAGTATGTATAAATCTGCAATTCCGTAAAAAAAACGGATTACTTACTAGCACACGACTAACAATAAGTGGAATAAAGCATTATTCACATACAGAGTGTAACTGAAATCCGCTACAATATTCAAACCTCATCATCTCTATGGGGAATAGAGTACAAATACAATTAGGGCATTTTGAGAGATCAAAAAGAAAAACCTTTGTAACCATTGTTTGATGGTCACTGGACAATTACTAACCTACCGTAATGTTATCGTTGAGCGCTGATAAGAATGGAAATGTCAGCAATACGTCTTGGTTTCGCATGACACTGAACTACACAAATCCTAGTGCCATTTCACACTACCGACGTTTCGCCGGCCGGCAAAAATACTAGCCAAACTTGGGACTTTGTAATGTAAAATTGTGAAATAGAACTTGTTAACCTACTTATTGAACACACACACATCACTGTTGAGTATAAACTATGGAAATACTACACTAACACAACGAGGAACTGTGTTAATAAATGTTCGAGTGGAGGGCACAACACGATTTGGAAATCGTTCGCGATGTAGTTCCTGAGCTTGCTGGAGATTTTGGTTCGCTAGTCCATACTGTACCAGAATCATATCCGTGTATTTGGGAAATGTAAAATTTGACGTGATAACAATTACACTATTATTATACACAATAATACAACTAAATAATAAATAAATAAACACTAAACTAATTGATCAGTAATAATATTTAATAAACAGTGGTTAACCAACAACAGTATGAATTCACGCTAATCAACATACTCAATGCCGCTGCGGTACCTGAAGAAGACTAGACGTCGATTCATTACATCCGCCTGCCTGTCGTATACATAGACACAACTGTTTATCGATAAACACATTCTTTCGTTATCTAAGGCGGAGTTCTCATGTTTTATGTTAAATGATTCATTTTCCGAATGGATCACATTATTAAGGGCCGGTATTTCCACCTCCCAATAAAGTTCCGGATAAGCTAGTAGCCGAATAAACCTCCCACTAACAAAAAATGCGTCTTTCCACCTCCCTCTAACTTTTATTCGTCTACTAACTAGGCTTATTCGGCCAATAAGTTATAGGGTACTTGACCCACCTGATAACTCCTTAGAGGGAGGATTCTAACCTAACAATACGAGAGTAATAGACAGAAATTTGTTTCTGTCTTCGTCGATTCTTGTCAAAAATTGCTTAAATAACCTAAAATTAGACTTTTTCTTGTCGCTTTTCAATTATTTCAATATAAAAACTTGATAATTCTATCCAGAGCCGTAACTAGCGTATGGCCAATGTGGCCCCTGCCATAGGCGCCAATTGAATAAAGGCGCCAAAAACCGAAAACGTTATTTTTAATTTTTTGAATAATAACGAAAATAGTTATAGGGGATAAAATAATTTCTTTGTGTTTCCATTCCACGCCGATTCTGTAGCTATTATGATATTGATTGAGTAAATCAATTAAAAAAAATATATTAAAAAGGCGCCATTCTCGTTCCTGGCCATAGGCGCCAAAATTCCTAGTTACGCCTCTGATTCTATCTTTTGTGTTATAATAGGTACATTTTAGTATCTTTGTAACTGTGGATATGTTAGAAGATTTTGATGATTTAATACTTAAGGTTGAAATAAACAATCGCGAACGTAAACAATACATATTAAGAGATATCTATTATCATTGGAAAGTCTGATGACCGTGCGCGGCAGAACCAAAGAGTGTCCACAAGTGGTCTATTATGCATTGCAATAACGTTGTTATTTCTCGCGCTAGCTTCGTGACGAGAGGATCTATTCAATGACTACATAGCGGCCAGTTGCTCACTCTAACTAACGTGCGTATGGTGAATAGTATAACACCACTTCTCGGCCGAGATTTTCTCCTTGTGACTCCGCCTTCGTGCAGCGAGCGGTCATAAGATTTTACACTACCTATAGATTAGATAACATGAATCGTTGGGATGATGAAGAATGATACAACAAGGGAAAGACCAGAAAGAGTTATCCCTTTCAATCCCTTATTTCAAAATATGGGTTTTTGAAGACAATTGTTTCTTTAACAATGGGAACGAGTTTTTGAATTGCGTTAACAGGTACTACAGGTAGTGCCCTTACAATTATTTCAAAAAATTAGGAAAACCCAATCTCAGAGAAATTGCTAAATTGAGGAATGTCATTGTGTATATATTTACGACCTTTTAAAAACAAAACAACTAAACATTTTTTTTAACGATGGGAAGAGCCGACAAACTTTTCTATTGTCAACGAATTATAAAATTATTTATTTCAAAAAATACGCAAAACAACTGAACATTTTTTATTTGCAAAAATTAGCTTTAATTTTTTTAATAATTAATACGTTATTATGAAACAAAAATGGGAAACCTACATTAAAAAATTGGAATAGGTATACGCCACACTTTTGTTGAAGGAATTCAAAATTAATTTTATTTACGCCTTTTCAAACCTGCATGTGCTTTCATTGCATCTTTTTCTAACTTATCAGGATTTTGCAAAAGTTTCTCTCAGTTTATGTGATTTCTTAAGCCAAATACACGTCATTTTGGTGAAACTGTATTGCCAACATTTCAAAATTGTATGTTCCACTGCTTACCGGCTGAATAGTTATTGGCTAGATAAAACGACATGGAAAGACGCTTCAAACTTATTCGTCTACTAAATCTACCCAATAACGTTATTTGGCCAATACTTGTTGGGAACTTTATTGGGAGGTGGAAATACCGGCCCTAAGACAAATGTAAAGGACAAAATCAAACTCATAGAACAAATTACAAAATAGTACAGTAGAATCTCACTAACGTGAATATGCGCTACTATGAACATCTCGTTAGTGTGAACGCTAAATATTTCAATTTTAATCCGATAATGTGAACAGCGCATAATTCGATAATGTGAACTATTTCTTCTAACTACTACTACTCTTCAATTCTATGGGTTTCACTGGATTTTATGGCTAACCTACAATTCTTAGTGCCTTTTTTCTAGTAACCCTTCGTGAAATCGTTGTTTAATGAATGATATAAACACATATTTAACTTTTTTTTATTCACTCGCTAACATGAACAAATTCGATACTGTGAAAACCCTTGGTTTTTTTTTGTTCACGGTTTCGAGATTCTACTGTATTTAATAAACACGGTGGAATACGGTTAACACGAAGACTATTAACACGAAATTATGCTTAACACGAAGTGATCTTGATATTTCAGAAGTCGATGTCAATTCGTCATATTTCTGAATGAGCCACAAGGTCCTTTTCGCCGCTCAAATGTAGCCCCTAATTGTCATTAAATAAATCCTTAATGTAACGGATTTTATATCAAAATAAGAATAAAATCAAATCTATACATAAGAATTGAAGATCATTTACACATAATACCTATAGGATTTATTACGGTAGTTTGTATTTATAATCTGGATAATATATTGGATTCATATCAGTCGATCTACAAAATTTAGGTTTAGTTAACAGAGAAATATTCTTGAGGAAGAGTAATCGGTTCCGCACTCAATTAAAGAAACGTAGAATTTGTAGGAGATGGGGGACAAATATATCTGGTAGTCTAGATTGAGACGACAATCTTGAAGCACCCCTAGTTCTTATGATTATTTATACAGTGTTAGAAATGTATAATCTTGATGGCCTTTGGAAATGAATAAATGATTGATTGGAATAGATTGATTATTGGTTTCGTAAAGAAATTAGTGCATCTTTACGTCTATTTAAAAAATGTGTTTGTTTAAATCAATTTTTTGTTTTTAATTACCTAATTAGTAAAGCCGCTATTGGCAGCCTGCCCCCTCTTAAATAAAACAGGATTGTATTTCTACCCTAAAATATGATTATACTTGTAATGCAACGAAAAACATTCAATGTGCTCACTTAGCGTGCCACTAGACACAGCGGATAGCGTAAGCGTAAAGGAATAAATAAACAAACATGTTATTGTTTGTGTGTATTTTTCTCGGGTATAATACAGATTGGAGTGAAACAGATGTATCAGAGAGCAGTCGTTAGGAAAGAAATAGAGAATTTGTAGTTATTTAACTTATTTACAAATTGGCCAGACTAGAACAGAACAAACTCTATTTCTTTCCTACAGACTCCTCGCTGATACATCTGTTTCACTTCCATCTGTATTATACCCGAGAAAAATATACACAAACAATAACATGTTTGTTTATTTATTCCTTTACGCTTACGCTATCCGCTGTGTCTCGTGGCACGCTTATCTTGATCAGTACTGTAAACAGTTAACGCTAAAATAAACAAAGCAACATTGACCTTGAAATGCAAGCACGTCAGATAAGCCGGAATGCCGAATAATTGTGACACTACTACCGTATATGATTTGTCAATTAAAAAATTATTTATCAATTTAATAAATTAGTAGGTACATAATTTTACATATTTGATTCAAATTCAAATCATCGTAGTGTCATATTTTCGTTATTCTTGGGACAATTGCAAAAAAAATGAGATCCTATGTATATGACCACAACCAAACTATAGGTATTTTTCTACCACCGGCCTCGTAAGTAGGCGATTATTGACCTGTTACTATGGCAGTAAGTGTCACTTACCGCCCGCCCTAGGGCTGTAATGAATTTCATTACAGCCCTAGGGCTGTAATAAATATTACGGCACTGTTTTTTTCGAATTGCCATGGTAACGAAAACAACAGTTTCCTTCAATTTTGTTTTTTTACCAATATGTCTGTATTATATTTACTGAATGCCATGGTAACGAAGCAATCGCAACTGATTTGATAGGTACCTATATGGAAATTAAATGTCAAATAATTTTAAAATTTTAAATTATTTTTCGCCGTTGGTAGAAAAAATCTTATATGCACCTCGGGTCGTAAGTGTGTTTTACGGTCTCGAGTGTTTTTGCGACCCTCGGCTACTCCCCATGTCTCAAACAACACTCTCGACCGTAAAACTTCACTTACGACCCTTGGTACATAAATAACTATTTAGTGATGAAAGGTGAGCTTCTGATACCTACCAACTTTCCTTAGATTTCCTTTGAATCTTCTAAAAAAATTTTTTTTCAATTGTTTAATAATTCTAATAAAAGATGGTCTCTGTCATACGTATTTTTACTCGAAGAACACGAATTGAAAGTCCATTACTCAAAAACAAGGCACAAATTTAAAATTCGTCATCAGTTTTCTGTGTAAAGGAACCCGCAGAAAGTCATTTTTATTAGTAAAATACCACCCAGGTGTACAACCACTAGAATTCAGAAAAAATTTCTTTTCGTTTTACAGCCTATTATGTACCCTGTATAGTATGAAGGGGAAACTTGCCTTATTCGTACCTGCGCCTAATTCGTACCTCCACTGTTTCTTGTAAACTATGATAGTAATAATCGCCTCAAGTGGCAGAAAAGGTAGGTAATAGTTGTCATTACACATTTAAAGAGGGTCGTGCGTCGTGTCATCCCTCTAGGAGAAGTTATTGAAAAAGTAAGTTTTTGTGTTAATTTCCAGTAAGATTTTGACATGATTCATAAGGATTTTGTGTAACCTCTGTCTAACATAAAGATTAAATTATGATAGTATGTGAAACTACACCTATTTGTGGCACTCTTTTTCATTGTCTCACCAGTCGGCCGATTGTTAAAACTTTCGGCCGCAGCTTTGAATCTATGACGAAGTGTGCGCCTATTTCGTACCGTATAGTGAATCCATAACCATAATTCGTACCGGTACGATTTGAGAAAAATATTTTTTTTGTTTGGTAAATTATGAGGAGAAAATAGGGAAGAAAATATGATACAATGCACCCCATGTGAGACGTCGTGGGTACATTAGCTTTGTGCAGGAACAGACCAAAGTACATTTGACTATGTATGTGATGGTTGTAAACAGTAGGTACGATTTAGGATAACAGCGGTACGATTTTGGCGTATTGGTCTTAAATCGTACTTTTTTCACTTTTTCGAAAAACTGTTTTTTTTTCAAGAAGTCTAGAGTTTGCATTTTTGTTCAATTATTACATTGTTTATTCTATTAACAAAGAGTTTATTACAACGAACAGGGTGTCTTTTTCTGTATTTTTCACTCAGTTATAAGTGTTTGTTCTTAAGTGGTACGAATTAGGCAAGTTTCCCCTACCTGTATTTAAAAGAAAAACCTAGGAATTAATATAATAAAAGAAGAACACATAACAGAAACGAGCACGCAATAAACTATTTTTATCGAAATCTATTCATAGAATTGGTATTTTGGCAGTATTGTAGTTGCAACCGTGAAATACGTAGGTATATCTGTAGTATATGTGCTCCCCATTCAGATTAGCTTTTAAACAGAGACTTTTCATAAAAATCTTAAACTACAGTATTGTAAATATCCCATATAAACATCAAGAATTGTAAAATACCGAACACAATACAGACAAAATTACAGGTCAATTTTAATGGACTGTTATTATTATTATGCTTTTGTCTACAATTTATTTTTAGTGTCCTAAATAATAATAGTAAAGCTATTTTCCTCACAATGTAAACAGAAAAACTCCACTAATAATAAAACTTCTGTTAACACGTGCAATACAAATGACCTTCCCCTCATATGCAAAATTAGTAATAGTAAATGACATCTAATTAAGCCGAAAAATAATGATAAAAAGGAATAGAAATAATTGAATTATATTGTGGACCCACAAGAAAATAATGACTGAAAAATATAATAAAACTGAATAAATGATAATGATTATCAATAGCGACAAAGTAGGATATACATATCTTCCTTCCTAGTTATTTTTATCTTGTTAAATTGATTGTATTGTTGTGATTAAACTGATATAAACAAATAATAAGTAAAATGAAACATTTTCTTCGTAATTTCGTAAGATTTAACGATTAAGATCATTAAAACTATTATTCGATAAATCTACTGTAATGATAAGCCGACCGTATTCACCTGTAGCTATATAAATAATAATTAATGTGAAAAAAACTGCTTGATACATTCTTAATTATAAAGGATCTATGGCTCGAATAGTAATGTGATTTTTATGACAAGGTCGCCAAGTTAAAGAAGAAGGTAAAAGATTATTAAGTGTTTGTTCGTGAGTATTGTACATAATATGATATACACAATAAAAGTATAGAAGAAATAGGGTTGTTTTTTGGGCCTTAATTACAAATCCTACTTTAACGGAATTTTTTTAATAGAATCTCATCGCAATTTCTTGATATAGGTAGACTCAGGGCGACTGGGTCTACAGTCTACACTGAACAATCCATGTGATAAATACAGTAAAGTCTGTCGGAAGTTTTAAAAATTTGACTTTTGTATTGCAAATTTTAAGTGGTCATCTTGACAATGGAATCTTGTATTAGTAAGTAAACATTGGTAAGGTAGTAAATATTAGAAAGGGTCGACATTCCTCTCCATCTGATTTGCAGGTAGATACTATTTGCCAACAAATTCTTTACAAATGAACGGGTATAACACAGTATTTAATCCTTCGTCTGCGTCTCCGTCTTCGTCATCGTGACAATGACTTTCTTGACAATTCTTTTGAGCAAGTCATCGCCTCCGTCTTCTTCTTAGTCTTCTTCCCACCCATTTACAATTGACAAACTCAGCCAATAGTAGATAAGCATAGAGGATAGAGATAGAAATTAGGATGCAGTTTAAACGTGGTTAACAAGGGGTGAAATACTACAGAAGAGCCTTGTAGGCGAAGCCAGCACGTCCGTAAAGACGTCCATCAGAATTGCCAAGTTCGTAGGTACGGACGTCCACCACCAAAAAGTCATCAAGCAAAGATGACAATGGAGATGACGGAGACGGAGACGTTCTTTAAAAATCCTCGGAATATCTAATCGAAAAAGAAAGCTTTTCAAAAACTATTAGGTAGACTAAAAATCATTTCAGAAGTACATGTCACGTGACTAAAAGCTGCGCCAAGAGTGACGTCACATTTGAGATCAGTGGCGTAGCATTGGCTGTTTGTTAAGAATAAAATCACCCTACAGCTGAATACGAATACCCTTTATTAACGAACGCTTTTGATAAAAACTAACACCCCTGAAAATTTGCAAGTGGCCTGGTCGGACGTGTTTTGGTCTAGTGCCCAATTTTCTAGATATGTACTTGTGGAATAATTTTACCTCTACAGTGGTCGCCGTTTATTATAATCATATGGGGGGGCTTGTAATTTTCGATAAAAATAACCGGCTGATAACATTAAACGGAGGATAAAGACTTGTAATTTTTGAACCGAATTTATTACAAATATTAGTTATGACAGTTTTGCAATTTGTATTTAACGAACAGATCACAAAACTAAATTAGAGAAATCGCAGCAGGATACATACTGATACACCTGTTTATTCCACTCACTGCAACAATATGTTTTGCAAAGGTAAGGAAAAGATCTATTTACGTACTGCCCAAAAATTGTCAGACACTCAAGTAGACGATAAAAGGTATACTAATTTTATATAGAATTTTGGGGCCGGCCCATTATGATAACAATAGCCGAACACCCATTTTGTGACACAGTTTCAAGTTTTGTACGCAGAATAGTAATAATTTAATGAATCATGCACACACCTGTCTGTTATACAGTGATTTTAAATTTGAATTTTTACTGTTATCCATCACTTCCATCATTTCTCAAAGTTGCTGAAACTGATAGATCCATCACTACTCACAAGTAAAGTACCCCAGGGCTGAAATCTCCGATTTTGATAATTTTTGCTATACGTATAGCTAGAGCATTGTAGTCGAAGAGACACGTATTTTTCCGTTCGTTCCCATTCTCAAGTTTAAGAGAGACTATTTTAAATACCAACTATACTTCTGTATGATTAAAAAAAAGACAAATTTGTGGCAGGTAGTTAGGGAGTTCCTCAAATAATAAATAATCGATAGGCAAAGCAATGATAGATGACATGTATTTAGATCGATTTTACACCCAGCATACGAGCGTGCTACTTATGGTGCTACTAGCTTTTTCATTGACGGCGTACATTAAGCTTTTATAGTAAATTTAAACAATTCTGAGGAAGTTGTTTTCCTTCGTGTTTGAAAAAATCAAAGGTTCTCTATGAAAATTAATTTTAAAAAAAGTCGTGATTAGACGCATTCATAACTGACAATTTTAATGTGAAACGAAAATCTATAGTTTCGAATGGAAGCTTTAAAATAAAAAAGTAAAGCCTCACTTGTTTAATAAAAGTTTAGTAGTTCTGTATAAATCAATTAACGATTTCTTAAGAATAAACCTGGCCAAGGTAGGTCTGCCATGTAGTATGCTATAAATAGCCTAATGAAATAATTAATTTGATCAATATTATTCTTTTCAATGCAACTGTAAAATCAAACAAATCACCATCATCGGTTGCTGAACAAAACAACAAGAGAGTATTATACACCCCATACCCTAACAGATTAAGTCATGAATTTTCAATGTCTAATATAATTAAATCTCCAACAACCCTTATTGCCTCGTTGGCAAAGAAGATACGGATCGATAATGTCTGGGAAGTGTGACATGAATTCACCACCGTAAATGTTTGAAAAGGGACAATATCAATGTTGGGTGTTTTTTTTTGTCTGCTTCATCCCAATTCGATCTCATCAAACTGACAGATTAGTTTTAATGATAGAAAGAAGAGATCAATCAATCATTGTTAGACAAAGCATCAACAAATACTTGTTAGACAGACAAAAACAACACAATTTGGATGTGCTTCATAACAAAAGAATCAAAAAATAAGCGAATCAAAACATTAGGAAATACTTGTGTGCAAGCTAGGAAAATTGCAATGGAAGTTGTGCAAAGAAAGGAAGGAACTTCAATGAGTTTTGTAGGAATTTCTTTTTTTTTGTGTCTCTTGATCAAACGATTTAGAAAAATAATTACAAATGGAAAATACTGTAGTTGGAAATGTAAAAGGAAACATAAAGAAGACGAAGGTGAAGACGAATTCAAGATCTATTTCCTAGATTTTTTTCAGTAATAAATACCACTTAAGACATTTGAGCAGCAAATTAAAGTTTCGTATGACTTATTTATGATACATCTCGCCATCCAACATTCGACATTCCTCTACATTTAGGGAGTGGTACAAAAATTTTACCAGATTTTGGTGTAATTTGATACTTTTCTCTCGCTAAAAGTCAAGTTTCAGTATGTTTTCTGCATCCATTTAGAGCGACAAAGATCAAACGACATTACAGAACAAAGTTTGTCACGTCCAAATGCTGAATTTGATTGACCCATTTCTTTGAGCGGGAACAAAAAGCTCGCATTGGTGGGCGCTCACGAGAGGCTACACATGTGGCGAGAAGAAATGAACGCACTGTACCAAGAATTATTGGTGAAATGACTGATAACTGCATGTGCAATAGCTGGTTGAAATGAATAGTCACAATTACTGAGTATACATGCACCTCTTAGTTCGAACTAAGACTAGATCGGTCTAAAAAGGTCCACGAAGATCGGTTCTACGGCCTGTTTAGATGCATGTATAAGTCTAGAAAAAATATTCTATTACCAACATAACACATGTGCCGATTTTTGTATTTTAACATGTGTTAAGAACATAAAAGTTGTCAGCCCTGTCCATAGTCCGAACGAAAACCGATCTAAGTGTATATAGTTTATTTCACGATATTTGAATCGCCTCGGGCAAGTACTTACTACCTGTTTCCCACTGTTTATTGTAAAGGGACTCTGGGTAAGATTTATGACAGTATTTAGAAATCTAAACATTGAAACTGTCCGTACTCAAAGTTTTTGTATTTCTTCACAAGAGAGAAAATAAAATTTTGTACAGTAAGTAAAGAGTTTTTCAGACTTTGTCAATGTTTTTTCCCAAATACGGGTCTGTGCTTTGCCCAGTTGTGCGTTCTTTTTAGATTTATTTATAGGGGTGTCGTTGTAAAACCTAACCACCGAAACCGCAAACGAAGTCAAGTCAAGTTCAGTTATCTTGGAAAATAGTATACATGCATTTTTTTCTAGACTTAAAGTGAGCTAGCCCACTTTCTTAGCTCGAACTAAGCTAGATCGGTTTAACGGCCTTAAACCGATCTAGCAACCGTATACATGCACAGACTTACTAGTTCGAACTCCGTAGACCGATCTAAGAAGTGGCATGTATACCCAGTAATTGTGTGGATGGTCCACTACTCCAACCAGCTAGTGCACACGTAACGCAGTTTACCCAAGTATCCCCCCATCAGGATATAGGTACCTATGAGTGTGTAGATGCCGCTTTACCGCAAGGCCGCTGAACCGGCTACGTCGGCTATAGTAAATCTAGCGATAGCTTAAATTGTTTTGACCGCAACTGAAAATTTAGTTCCAAACATAATGTCGCCAAATTTTCTAAAAGCTTCCTTAAAAACAATTCAAAGAAGCCAATATGTGGTTGGTACCGCTGAAATTAGTATCACGTGGTTTATATTCCACCTCGATACCACAGATCTATGCTCGATACCGACTCCCTATCCGTTGAAGCAGCTATGTGCAGCGTACTATGCAGCGGTAATATCTAAAGTCAGTGGCGGGCGGATTAAATCTTTGGAGGCCCCCAAGGACAACTGCATTTTGAGGCTTTTCCTTGAAATTTTTTTTAACGGTTTGAAAATACATATTCGGCGCCATCCAAACAAAATTTCTCATATAGGAAAATCGGAGTATGTATTTGAATCATGACCTACTTTTGCAACAATTTTATTTTTATCATACAGACGTGTTATTACTCAAAGTAGTTATACAAAATAAAAACCATAAACAGGTACTATTTTTGGAACCAAAAAATAAAAACAATAGATCACTAATTTTATTATCAGAAAAGTAAATAATCGTGATTTCATTCATTATTATTATTTATCAGTTATTATTATAAATAATTTTATGTACCTATTTATTCCAATTCATATCATACTGCCTGCCAACTAGGATAATTATCATGGATTATTACTTTACATTAAATGCAAGATCTGATGATTTCAGACAGGGTTTAAAGAATTAGAATAAAGAAAAAATTACCAAATAAAGAAACGAACCTAAAAAATACTGCCCATTTTCATAATAAATGACTTTAAGGAAAGTCACTTTAAAACTTCAAGAAAAAATTAAAGTATTTGGTTTACATAATCACGCCCAATATGTACGTACACTACTTTAGTAAAACTCAATTCAATTATTTGGTTAGTTAGGTTGGTTAGGTTAGTTAGGTTGGTGCACCTGATTAAGTGCCAACTCATCATTAAAACCTGTCGTATGTCTTGATCTTATGCCTATCTGTTTCATTGCTATGATTATTATTATCATCATTCCCGAAAAACAATTAATCTTAAAATGACTTTAAGAGACCCCTGTCACACGGCCAAAATACATTATAATTCAATACAATGCAAATTGAAATATTGGTGAATTGTACCCTGACACACGAGGGTTTCACAATTACAATTACCGCACACGCAAAGCGTAGAAATGTCGTAGATGGTTATGTGCATGTTGTGTGTGTTTCTTGAACAAACAGCTGATGGTAACCAAGCTTTTAGATGCCGTGCATGCGTAGCTGGCACAATTTAGCTAAATAGAGTTCTGAACAGCCAATTTACTAAATAAAGTTTCACCGCTCATTAATTGAATATTGTGTGCTGTCACAAGGCAAATTGAGAACCAAGGTAAATGCGATCTTGGTTAAATTACAATTTATTTTGCCCGTGTGACAGGGGTCTTAGCCAAGTTTAAGGTAATTATGAAGGTGGTCCTAGGGAAAAAATACAAATTACAATGATTGCGTGTTAGCGACTGTTGTTGCACAATTTATCCGGATTGAAGTCATACATTTCTCAAGTTGACAAATTATCCACACGACCTCCCTCTTATGGCTTCTATTTCTATATTAAAAAATACTTGAGAAAAGTGATTTTCGGTAGACAAAAGACATCTCTAATTGACTGTTGTTAATATCAAAAATAAATAAAAACGGGTCACTAAACTGAGCCAAAGGAACACATCTAATCCCATATTGTCTTATTACCGCTTCCATAATCATTAAGGAAAACGAATGAATTTTATTGAAAGAACAAGAAAAGGAGGGAAAATCGTTCAAGTTGTCCTACTAATAAAATGATAATAGATATTAAAATAATAGTTTCTCAAAATACAATTAAAAATTTTTGGAGAAGAATGCATAATAATCTATAAAGCTAAAGCTGTAGTAGACAATGTCGCATTTTTATCGTTTGAAGAACCTGTTTAATCTCCTTAAAACCATCACATACATACAACGGTTCTTTGTCGTCGGTTGGAGGGTCAGGTTTTTGAACTTTTTCAAATCGACCTAAAGTAGCATGTTGAACAAAAAAAAAACAAGAATGAATTCACACAAAAAATAGTTCATTCATTATCTTTATTTTATTGATTAGTAATTTCAGAGAGATTGAGGTAAAGCAATAATATCAACATAAGTTGTATGTATACTTAAATAGATAAAAGTCACTTATAGTTTGCAGTTTTATAAGTGTAACAACATTTTAATTAAAGTGAAATGAACTCCTTATATAACAAATTATAGTTTTAACGGAATATTTATTTAAAATATACAAAACTTTCGTTTTAATTCAAGTAAAATTTTATAAATAATTATTTTAGAATTAAAATATGGAGATTCTAATATTTATTTAAAATATGAGGACTATGATTCAGAGTTCAAAGTAAATGGGATTAAATTAGGCGGGTTATATTTAGGCACCTGAAAAGGTCTTGTTTACGATCGCTATCGTTGCTATTATTACTCTCTTTATCCGCTATCAATTCTAAACATGTTGAGTTAATCAGATAATTACTTTTTTTTTAAACATTGATAAAATCACAAAACATACCGTGTTAGCATTTAATTATAATGTCACTTATACAGTTACGACAAATCGAAATTTACCGATTAAAATTTGTATGTTGTACTCAATTGCTGAATTCGACCAATGGCCGAAATTCATACCCAAAACGCGTTGTGGAATTTGCAAATTAATAAATTCCACTAGACGTTTCGGCAATTCACTACAACATATTATGCAAATTATGTGTGATTTTTGAATAATGTATAAATCAATACATAAAATAGGTTTCTAGGAATTTTTAGCGATTTATTACATTTAATAAAAAGAATCACAGGCAAGCAGGTGAAAACCTACATACGTATACCTATGTAGGTAGATATAAATATGCCTAACAACAAGCTCATAAATAAGAAAAGTTAAAAATAGATAGATAGATACTAATAAATTTTGTCAAACATAACTAATTGCAAAAACAAAGAAGAAAGTTTGAAGTAAATAAATAAAACATGTAATTTTGTTGTCAAAAAATTTCAGCTTCTTGAAAAAAAATTGTCATTCCATATTAGATTTTCAACTAACAAGTAGCAGCAGAAATTCTGAAATGTGATTATTGGCAGCAATTCTATTTGTACAGATGCTGCTCAATACTGGCACAGATTTTAGCAACTATAGACGAAAAAATTTTGACCCTGTTTCTGATCAGGTATATGACAAAAAAGACAATTATAGGTACTTTTAGTTACACCTAAATTTTCAAATTTCATATTAGTGACACTTTGGTGACACCAACCACCACAAAATTCTCTAAATTTGGAAAACTCGATTTTTTATTAAAAAAGAGCAAAAAAGAGCACAAAATAGAAAAACACTCGTGCGGAAAGGGTCATTGCAAAACTCGTATCAACTCTTAGGTATACTCGTTTTGCAGTGTAGTCCTATAATTTTAGTCCTATAATTTTAAATTGAATCAGTTACTGAAAACATTTACATACTGTTTGATAGATAAGATATCAAACTACTAATAGTACTTTAGTACATTAATGTTAGGACCGGTACAAATTTTATTCGTACATAACTTGATTGAAGGAATGACAAAAAATTGAAATTTTTAATTAAATAAATTTAAAAGGAAACGATAAAAAAACTGTAACGTGATAAATTTGAGAATGGCCCATTTAATTGTTCGTTAATAGATTTTATAGATGAAGTCAATTATTGATCCTTACAAAAGGAGCGGCCAGCCTGACAAAGCTGCTATACTCTACTCTACACTGTTGAGGGTTACTGACCGAAAAACAGGATGACATGAAACAAACATACAACGACAAAAATTTTTCGTACAGGAAAAAGACATTGACTGACTGAATTTAATACAAGAAATCGCTTTCTCTTCTTCGTTTTCCCCCCATTTTTATAGAACAAAACATACAGACATACACCTATGTTAAAAATAAAAAGTAGATTTAAAAAGTTTCTTTCGTCCTAAATCTAGACATTATACAAGAAATATCGGTTTAGACTTAGACTTATCGGTATTATAAATTAATCTCTAAAATTACCATGTCTTAAATTAAAGAATTATTAAAACAACCGATTTATCTACAATAATTCAAGGTCCAGCGATAACAAATCTTGAACAGACTATGAAATATGTAATGCTTATACATATAATCCAAGTGGTATAAATAATATCAGTTTTATCAGACAACTGTATGTATGTACGTATCTACTGGTATATAATACACGTCGTGTTCAAACTTTAAGGCGAGACTACATTGATAAAAATTTACGTTGAATGTTGTATAATTCAACGCACGAATTTTCGCCGCAAGGTTACTTTTCTTGCTCTATTTATAGTTGATTTCAAAGTTTTGTGAAACTCATAAAATAATAAAATTACCAAAGTAAATATTGTACAATGATTAGGATTAGGAGCAGGTAGCCATCTCTCATTTTGTGAATTTTCTATTGCTTAAGAAAATTCAAACACCCTTGTTTCTCAAGGAAGATTAGAAACCTCGTACTCAAAATTACGGCTCGGTCTTGTGACAACCACAGGTTCTAATGTCACTCTGTGAGGGTTCTTTGTACAAAATGTTTTATTATGTTATGGTTTTCACAACAATTTGAAATTGATTATACGTTGTGTGCTTTGCACTAGTGCTCAACATGTGCGTTTGTAAGTGGCATAGATTATATTCATCAACAGACACATCCCGACTGCTACTGGCTGCGTCGCAAATTCCTTTGACGTTCGTCAAAAAACCGACAACAATCATCCTAACGCATGCGTTCAATGTTACGAAAATTTTTGCAGGCGAACACCTGAAACAAATCCACCAACGCAAACACAACCCTGCGTCAAAAACAACAACAACAGTACACAACACAAATGATTTATAAAGGCGGCAAAACTGCTAGACAGACGTTGGAAAAACCGTCGAGCGTAGAAAGTCCTTTTTAAATACATGTAACATTATAGTCTGAAAGAGTCTCTTAAGGTAATTGTATTATTTACTAGGTGATTTTCTAAATATCCTTGTTTTCGCCATACCTTCCAGTTATACCTACGTTCTTTTCAACACAACAACTACATCAGTTTCACTAATACAAAAATATAGTAATTACACCCCGTTGAAAATTTATCAGAAAAAAAGACATCTCTGTAGGTGACAACTAAAAAAAATAGGTACCACAAAACATTATCGGTGGCACCCAAACCTGCCCAAACGCTCAAAGAATCACTGACATTGGGAGAAGCATAGATCTGGTAATATATATACATGGATCGAGCGTTGCCTATATGCGAACTGCCGCTTGATCAGTCCAA